>JAGYYJ010003103.1:0-136861 GCA_019671005.1 Hibiscus mutabilis
TACTTTGGAAGCTTAAAACATGGTGAATTGATCCGGTACTGTATAGTTCACCATTCTCTTACGCAAATAGTTTATTTGATTTGGTTTTTTCTCTGTAGACATCTAGTAGAGAACTGATTTTGTTGATCGGAGTACCGCAGCCGCATGTCATGTTGCAAAACATGAAAGAGAGACCATTGTTGTATTATTGAATCTCCTACTTTAAATTTGTGTGCATTTAAGGTTTGACAGACAATGTACATAAAGATATTTGCATTATCTAAACGAAGATCCCTTATCCTTTGTACTTTTAATAAAATATTTTTTCTATGCGGGCAGTCCATGTAGCTAACTTGGTTTAAGTGTCTTGCAACAACTTAAAAATGAAGTTACATTGTCTGAAAAATAACATGTTTGTGTTTAAACCCCCATATACCAATTAATATGTGCTTTGTATGTTATTGAAGAAAATTCAAACAGAACATAATCCAGTTTTAGTTTAATAATCGGATCAGGTTAACCGAGTTAAACCAATGCTTTTGCTATGGAGTTGACTCACAATAGGGACACTTTCTTTACAACTATTGTATGTATGATCGAGTTTTGTTTCAAGCAAAAAGTAATCACAAATAACACACTTACGAGCAAAAGCGAGTTTCGATAAAATCATTTTTAAATAAGAACGGATTTTGATAAAATTCGAAAATCATATTGTTAAGAATTTGGTATGCGGCAAAATAACTAAAGCGATAACGATATAGACCAAGACATGCACAAGAGACAAGATTTAGTGTGGTTCAGCATAGCCTAGAAATCAATCTACTATCAACATAGAGAATCCGAAGAGTATAAATACATGATAATCTATGTAATCCCAGTCTACAAATCTCATGACCAGGTGGAACCAAAACACTCTTCCCAACATCCTACACTACAATACTCATAGGCACAATAGTTGTATAGAACCTAAAAGTAGTTACTAATTCCCCCTCTCTCATTCTCATTGTTCTATCATAATTGAAAATGTTAAACTCAGTCTATATTTATAGACTCAAATACTTGGTCACCAAGAAACCGTATTCAATAAGATCTCTACCTAAAATAGATATTTACTCATTAAAGTAAATCCTAATTACCAAGTAATTTTCAACCACTAGAATTACAATAAAATCCAACTTAATTACCAATTAGAATTTGAGTCAAAATATAACAAATCTCCCCTTGACACAAATTCTATTCGAGCATTGGTCTTCAAGTCTTCAACAGCTTTAATTTTTACGTAAGCCAAATATCCGTTGAAGCACCGTCGCCAAGTCTTCAACAACTCCAATTCTTCGTAGTATCTGTTGAAGTACCGTTGAATTTTGAGAATTACTCCTCCTGCAACTGAAAGCTCGTTGCAGCAATACTCCTCTAGCATGTCTCCAACATCGTACCGCAAAATCCGCAGCAAAAATTCCTCCACAATCGCGCAGCTCGAACCATAGCTCACGATACCATTTGTTAGGAATTTGGTATGCGGCAAAATAACCAAAGCGATAACGACATAGACCAAGACATGCACATGAGACAAGATTTAACGTGGTTCAGCATAGCCTACCTCCACGGATGAGAGAAATCAATCCATTGTCAACGTAGAGAACCCGAAGAGTACAAATACATGATAACCCATGAAATCTCAAAACCCGATGTACAAATCCCATGACCTGGTGGAACCAAAACACTCTTGCCAACATCCCTTCAATACTCATCTCTACAACGTAGGCACAATAGTTGTAGAAAACATAAAAGTGGTTACATCTCTCCAGAGTAATTCCTTCTCTCTCATTCTCTTGTTCTCTCATAATTCAAAAGGTTAAACCTAGTCTATATTTATAGACCCAAATACTTGGTCACCAAGAAACCTTATTCAATAAGATCTCTACCTAAAATAGATATTACTCATTAAAGTAAATCCTAATTACCAAGTAATTTTCAACCACTAAAATTACAATAAAACTCAACTTAATTACCAATTAGAATATGAGTCAAAATATAACACATATAATAATGATTAAGATTATAGTTAAATAACTGTTAAAATATTGATACATTTTATAAGTATGGTCCAATCGATGAACATCTCTATTTTCGAGTTTTTATTACAAAATTTTCATTAGTCTAACTGGAGAAGGTATATAAAAAGGACATGTGAGAGGGGATACAACATTTCAAAACGTGGGGCAGCATATAATTGATGTGTTAGACGGGATAAGAGAAAATCATAGAACCAGAAATTAACATAAATAAAACATAATTAGTTGACTGGGAGGGAGTCCTGCATTGAGATCTTTTGTGTTGGTAAAATTAAGACCTCGAGATTTAGACTATTCAGATCCGAATTTCATTATTGGTAAACAATATGAGTGAGTTTTCGGTTGAGATTTGTTGATTGATAAAGTGAACGGTGACGGAGGTATGTGGGGGTGGAGAGAGGCATTTGTCTTCATCTAATTTTTTTTTAATTTTGTCTTTCTATATAATTTTTTTTACAAATTAGTTTATTTTTGAATTTGCTCTCCACTTTCAAACATTTATGTTTTGCTCCCAACCTCAAATCCTGGCTCTGTCCTTGAAAGTGAACAAGAACCGTGGATGGTAGTCCGGTAATAGTTTTGACGGTTGTTCTGAATTTTCGGGTAGGGTATGGTCGCGATTCTGTTTGATCTTGGTCTCTCAGGTCCTCTCGCTCTCTCTGTTGCATGCATGTTTTATACTGTCTGGACACGTGTCATCACAGGGTGATCGTGGTGTCAAATTGGACTAGATATGATTCGACATCATAAGATTGCATAGTCATTCGATAGTGATCGCAAATACCAAGGGATTGCCTTTCGTGGCGGTGGGCGGCCACAATCCTTTGAAATCTACAATTTTGGGTCGCATTACCACTCGTGTGTCGCAATCCTTTGGTACTTGCGAACACCCACCACCACGTGTCAAGAGATTGCGGCTCACGAGCGGCGATCTGCTTTTGTGAACCCTTCGCACAGGCGAACAAGTAGGAGTAATTTGCGAATTGCGTAGATATCCGGGCGGACAATCACGTGTCAGCACATGCGGTCACTATCGAATGACTATATAAACTTATGACGTCGAATCATAACTAGTCCAATCATGGCACCACGACCACCTTGAGATGACACATGTCCAGACAATATAAAACATGCATGCAACAGAGAGAGCGAGAGGACCTGGAGAGACCTAGAGAGACCAAGATCAGACAGAATTGAGTCCATACCCTACTCGAAAACTCATAACAATCATCGGAGTTATTGCCAGATCACCGTCCATGACTCTTGTTCACTTTATCAGTCAACAAAATTTATTTTGATTTAAATCTTATCATATAAAATTTATAAACTCGAATATGTTCTGATTATTTGTTTCACGCGTATATCGTAAGACTAATTGAAATAAAGAAAGTTATTTTTTGCCAGTTCTGGTTTTTGTGCGTTGTTTATAGTGAGGAATGGATCAAAAAGTAAGTTTGAAGCAAGCAGGGATCAATGTCGAAGTGGGAAGGGAAGCTTGACCCGAGTTGGGTCTACATCACGACTCGAGGCAAAGTAGCATAGAGCCTATAAAATGTTGTATGGCCACCATTTTTCTAGTAGAAGTCTAACTTAAATGTTAGAAATTAAGCCTATCCACCAACTATTCTAATGGGATAAAAGGTTGCGTCTCTTAAATAATGGGTAAAGTTCGAATTCAAATTTTGTGAATGAAATAAAAATATTTAGAAAGGTCACCTCATAATAAGTCTTTATAGTATTTAATTAATTCAATTGATTATTTAATCGATGAGTAATTATTTCATACACTGTTGGTAAAAAATAATTTGTCTTAATTTTAGAGTTTAGAGATTTAATTTAGGATTTGAGGTTTAGAATTTATGAGTTGCGATTAGAATTTAGGGTTTACAAGTTAAAGCATAGACTCATAACCATATTACTCTAAAAATCTAAACCCTAAAACCAAGGCACTTGTAAAAACTTTATTTTTCCACCGCTTTTTGATAATAGACACACTGGTCCAAACTATACTGCTCGAACTTGAATTACTTAGGAAGAACAACATTATCTTTTGCTTTATCAATGAGACCACTTAATAAGTTCAAGAAATTGCGAAGTATTTATTACATAATACGTGTATTAAATAATTTTATATGTAATATAGATTGTATAATAATTTTTTATCTCACTCGTAAATATAACCAACCCAAAGCAAATACAATTAGATATTAGTTTGTATGTGACATAAAAAAGGGATATTAGTTTCTATGTGTATGAATAAATATTTTCAATATATATATATAAATAAATCAATACTCGATCAACCTACTCAGTTACAAATTCTTAGCCACGTACAATTGTCAAACTTGTACAAATGGCTAAGAACCATGAATTAAATTAGACCCCACCAGCCCTTTTGACCACAGAGCCATCGGTTTTAGTCCAGACTGACCGTTTCCAGAACCAGAAATTAAAGTTTCTCCGCTATGGTTACGAAATTAAACAATGGAGTTTGAATATTGTGGCCGCTGATATTAACAAATCAACTATTTTCAAATTCACGTTCTTCTTTGTTAAACACTAGGGGTTAGAATCTTAATCAGTGGCTGAGAATTTGATTATTATTTAAATATAAATTAATTTTAGAATTTGTGGTCAGCGTCTGTCTTTATATGAACCAACAGAACGTGTAAAATTAATCATTGAACTTGTTTAGATAAATACTTTGAAAAAAACAATAATATTCGAATACACATATATGGCAAAAGGTTATGAATAACTTTAGCTCGGGGTAAATTTAAAAAAATAAATAAAATAATAGTCAAATTTAATTAAAAATAAGAGAAGATACAACCAAACACACCCCAAACATAATGAGAAAGTTGAGAATTATGTCACCAAGAACTTATATAGAAAAAAAGCCTAAAGGGCATAAAAGAAAAAAAATAATTTTTTTTTTTGAACATGATCTTCAATTTTCCTATAAACCCAATAATTATCATCAAAATCTCTGTCACTATTCAACATGACGTTTATATAGCGATGTAGGAGAGGTGATGAGTATAATCAATCTTGCAAATTTTCTATGGTAATATGTCTGATTACGTTGGCAAACTATCACAAAATGAGTCTATCCATACTATACCTTCCTTGATCATGGACATATGTAGTAATGATAGCTACACGAACACAAAATTATCACAAAAAGTAAATGAGAACTATGTCACAAGATAAAAAATTGTGCCACAAAGACCGAAGAAACTAACACAATTAGATTTGCGAAAATAAGAAATCCAAGACAAAACGAATTCTTATTGGGAACTAAAAAATAAAAAAATCACCGACAGTTAGCAACCAACACATAAATGATGTCGTCGTTGACAATGCAGAAGAAGAAAAAAATTTAAAGAAAACAATAAAAAAAAGAAAGAAAGAGAGAGACTGAAAAAATACTAAATTTTAAAAATTAGAATTCAAATACGCTAAATATTAATTCACATTTAGTAAGTAGAAATATACTTTTTAAATATATAAAAATAAAATAGATTCGAATATCTATCATTCAAATTAAAATATATTACATGTCATAGGTTCAATCCCTACCCATGAGAATGTAGTATATATCATGGTCAACCGTTTATCTTTTAGTGAGAGCACTCGCGAAGAAGAGATCAGTCACTTTTATCAAACAAAAAAATATATATTATCTGAAAATCTAAAGCTGATTAAGATATTAAATAATAACATATATGATGTGGACATAAACCTGAATTAGAAGACTTTGTAAAGACAAAAAAACAGCAATGGAAAAACATTTATCTTAAATTAGAAAACATTGAAAGTTAGAGGGGAAATTAAGAAGAAGCATGAGAGAGAGAGAGAGAGTCATGCATGCATGCATGCATCAGGCAATACCAGAGGCGTTTTGCTTCAACTCTGAGTCTGACTCGCCCCTCCACCAACCAACGAAAATTTCGTGACTTAACTCACCAAACACTCAATTTTGCTGACTCAGTACTGCATATATTCCCTATGGTTCATGAACCTTTCACATTTAAACAATCAACCAATGATCTTAATTACATTTATATTTGTGATACCCTCTACTCCGAGAAACTATTACATGGTCCCGGGTCACCACGTCATCAATGGTCTCGTCCAATGAGATTCATTCATTTAATAACATGTAGGAAATAAGTGAATATTCACTTTAAAAAAATGAGATGAAAAATTATTATTGGATGTGACCATGGATGGTGAGCCAGACCCATTTAATAATTTTTCCTCCACTCCATATGAACCATTCCACAACATTGAACCACCATCCATCTTATTAGGGACAAAGCTAAGATTTCAATTCAAGAAAATAAAATATTCTTTTATAAATAGGAGAGATGATTATAATCAGAATCTCGTCTCTTAAGATTATAATTAGAACACAGCCTTCCGTCAAAAATAGAAAAAGTGAACCGCCATTGAACCAATTTTTTTTCTTATCTCTACAAGTAAAAATATCAATTAAAGACACATAATGATTTCTTAACTCTATTCGTAGATATCAAATTCAAACAATCCAAAGAAATACCTGAAATTAAACATTCATTATAGTAGAACATAGTACAACCCACGTGACTAATTTATTCACAATGTGTTACATTAAAAGTTAACATAACAATGAAAAGAAAGCAAACCCTGTTTCCAGCATCGTTAATTTGGATGGCTACGTACATTAGGGCTAATAATAATATCCCAATGGTTTTCACTGCATCTGATCAGAGGCAGTGAACAGAAAGTGAGGGCCCTCAAGTTGTTCCAGTAAAATCCTTTGATCTTCAGCACCTCCATTGCCGGACCAAGCGGCGGAGTAGTCCTCCAGGGAAAAGAAAGATGAACTGAAGAAATCCGAAACATCTTGAGAAGATGATGATACATTGTAATTGTTACTCGCAGCAGTTGCAGTACTCGTGGGCGTGCTATAATCCATGAGCCCCGGTAGAGGAAACTGATCAATCTGGTCCAAAACCAACCCCGAATAATCATGACTCTGCTGGTAAGAAGACGATGTAGCAGTGCCGTCTGCGACGGGGACCGAACAGGTATAGCCGTCGGTGCTGGTTTGATCGAGTCTGGTTTTTCCCAACAGTAGTACTCTTTTCTTCAACTTGGTGTTCCAATGGTTCTTCACATCATTGTCTGTTCTTCCCGGAAGTTGGCCAGCTATAATAGACCACCTAGATTAACCAAGAACATGGATTGCAACATTGGGTTGTTTTTAGATATAGACAAAAATTAAACCGACAAGATTTAGGTGTTGAAAGTTGAAATTGACTTGCCTGCTTCCTATGTTGTTATAGAGGTAGCATATAATGTTGTCTTCTTCCTCGGTGAATCCTCCATGCTTGATGTCTGGTCTAAGATAGTTCAGCCACCTCAGACGACAACTCTTCCCGCAGCGTTTAAGGCCTAAGACATAGAAATTAACTAATTGTCTTTACATATGTAAAGATACAGTCTAGTTCGGATCACGTTGAGGGTTTAGGGTACCTGCTTTTCGAGGAAGTGCGATCCAGTTGCCGCCGGTGCCATGTTTCTGGAGATAGTTTCTGAGGGTATTGTCTTCATCAGGCGACCATGGCCCTCTTTTCACGTTGGCTTTGTCGCAGCAGGGAGCTCTTCCCATGGAAACCACTTAACTTGTCTGAACAGAGAAAGAGAAATTGTGTGTGTGAGAGAGAAGGGAAATTGTTGAGTTAACTCGGATGGGTTGGTGTGGGAGAAGACATGGTCTTAAAGCTAAGTAGTGAAGACTAAATAAGCTTGTGGAAACTTGACTTTGGTCTGACTATTTCTTCTTGCAACTTTAAAAATGGACCGAACGGGATAATTTTGTGTGTACTTTTCCATTTACGGATTTTGTTTTTGTTTGTTGGAGAAAGGAGGAAGGAAGGTGGTGGGAGAGAGCACGGAGATTGCACGCATTTGGTGTCAGCTGCAGACTCATTGGCAATGGCAGGTTTTGTTTTCTTACGTATGCAAATATCCGTAAGGCTCAACACTTTTTCTAACTTTCACGCGGTTTCTGCTTCACCATGGTCCATATTTCCCTTCTCATGAAAAAATATTTTAGTTCATATTTGATGTATTGATAGTGTAGGATTGTATATAATATTAACCGAATCGAATATATATATTTTCATCTGGACATTGAAATAAAAATGTATTTATGACCCTAATTCTGGACCTAGTTTTTCCATTCAGTTTTAGGAAGGTCCATCCCGAGATGCGAGCATGTCAAAATTGGATAAAAATTCTTTGTCTGTTGTTTTTTTTGTGCTACAATACTAAAAAATAAAATCATAAATCATAGCCTTAAATTTTAAATCTTAAACTTTAAACTCTAAATATTTAAAAATATACCCTAAACTCAATACTCTAAGCATTAACCCTATCTTTCAACAAAAAAAATCTAAGCCTTAACCCTAAGTCGTAACCTTAATCTCTAAACCTAATTTTTTAACGACAAGACATAAATAAGAAAATAAAAAAGGACATACAATTTTTATTCATCAAAATTATAGTAGAATTTAGAGGGGAAAAAACATTGCAATATTTTAAAACATTTATATTGCTTTTAAATAAAAGTCCGAATTTTATTAATAATATGGAAATGTGTAAGAGAACACATTCTAAGCATAAAGAGAAACTCTAAGACTAGGGACTGAGTTTTCTTGGGCCCAAGGGACTCCGACTTCTGTTATAAAATTAAAATATTCTATAGATTTTGATCTAATTATAATTTGATTTTTGTAAAAAATAAATGTTTAAATTAAAAATACAAGAATTTATTAAATATAAAATCAACTAGGGATTGAACTAAAGAAGAATGAGCCGCATTATCAATTTTATTGGTCTAATATCAATTGAAGTCCTTATAAGTTTAAATATTAGACAAATTAGACATTGTCTCGTGAATTTTGAGTTTCAAATACTTAGTAAACCCTTGCGGTTTTTAAATTAATATTTTAGCCCCCTGTAAATATTCAATCCTGGCTTCGTCCATATCTGAGACTATATACATAAAGAATTCATACAAAAAAAAAAATCAAAAGGTACGAAGATTCATTAACCATCACTAAAATTTCATCATCTCTATTCAATTAGTATTAGATGTAAGAATGATGATTAATCGAATCAATCTTGTAAATTGTTCTGCTAAAAAGAAGAAAAAAAAAAGAGAAGAGATGTGTCCATATAATTTGGTTTTAATAAATGATCATAATCATTAATACATTAATAACATGGTCAACAATGAAACGCAAACCTTTGAACTTAAGCTCAAAGTCACATCTTGACTCAGCACAACCCCCAACCCAACATGGTAGTATTTGGACACAAGACCTACATGATCATGTTTGGTTCCAAGATTGTTCTTGACGAATGTTAAAATGCATGTTGTAATAGAGTGTTGCAACAAAAGAGTAGGAACATATAAGAACAATATGTAGGAGAAAAAATTTGTATTATAGTCAGGTCCTTAATAATAAGTATTAAAAAATAAATCCCTACTAATAAATATTAGTTTTTTTAGAGTATGTTTTAATAATAAATATTTAAAAAAATTAGACCCTAATAATAAATATTGAAAAATCGGCCCTTACAAGTATTGAAAAAATTTGACCCCTAATAACATGTACTTAAAAAATAAATTTTAAGAATAGACATCAAATAATAAGTATTAAAAAATTGAACCTAATTACAAATATTAAGAAAAAATTGTGCCCTCGGCAGGTGCTTTTGTCTAGGCTTAGGGACAGCCCCGATTACAATGCCCTTTAAAATAATAACATTATCTTTTTCACCAAAACCGCTTAGAGAGTTAATTTTTTTAATAGTCTAAAGGTGATTACAAGGTAGTATCTGTTCATACTTTTCTTAACCTTTTGATGTGCCACACACCTTGCAGACAAAGCAGATTGAACATGAATCTCCTAAGATGAATAACATCATCTTTTTCAGTGATACCACTTGTTGAGTTCAGAGATTTTTATATTTGAATAATAATAATTGGCTTTAATATTGATATTATCCTAACACAAATATGAAATAAATAACAATATCATTAAAATATCCGGTACTACTAAATATCCAAATTTAGTAAATAAAAAATTAAGATATAAAAAAGATGATGTTCATCTTAAGAGATTCGAATTCAACCGCTCTATCTAAGGGTTAAAAATATTTGCAATTACGAATTTGTCATTACAAAAAAACATATTTAGATAATGAATATCAAGGTTAATTATCAGCGTAAATTCATTATAGAATGTAAGTAAAATATCCAAATATGAATATTAACTAAATCTATAGTGTCAAGTAGAGTGCTCATAATTCGTCACTAAAATTTATTTGAACGAAAAACAGTTAAAAATATATTTAAAGTACGACTATCGATTAATTCAGTTTAAAGTCGATTAATTAATATAAAATATTAAATATATTACATTTATATATATATATTTAAGCCTTGGCCCATTCTAATTTAAGACTCAACTAATTTCTAACCCAATTAAAAAAAAAACCCCAAAGCTACATAGCAAGAGTAAGAAAACAAAGTAAACAACAATAAAAATTACCTAAATTAATTCTTTTATAGAAAAATAGTGCGTACATCTCTATTTATATGTTACAGGATCTTCTCATCTCAAAAAATATGTATCATAAGATATATAACATCATCGTTTTTATATCTTAAGACTTTATCTTTACTTTTAGACGTGACATATACAGTACAAATTAAATTAAAATTAAGATTGAAAGGATACAATGTATAAATAACGAGATTCAAATGTGTAACTATATAATTTTTAGTTAATTGTTATGTCACTTTCTATTAGATTTTAATTGTAAGTAATTTAATAGAAATTATTTAGATAATTAAGTAATTTAATTGATAAAATTAATAGATCAATAGTCAAATTAAAATCCTCTCATCAAGTGACCATTCATATAATTTGTCTAAAATAAGAGTGTTTTTTGAGCGAGTCGATCACGAGCAAACCAATACTCGACTCTACTCGAAAATTATTTGACTCTTGCTCGACTCGACTCAATACTCGATAAGTTGATAAATTTTTGTTCGTATTGTGCTCATTAAAAAATTTGTTACTCGACTTGTTACTTGTTAAGCTTGACAGATTTTTTTACCTTGTTTTTATCTATGTGAAATCAAGTAATACTATATAGAGCTTAATATAAACATAAATTAACAAATTTTACAAAAAAAATCAAAATAGCGTGTGAAACAATTTCAAAATCTAAACCCCAAGATAATAATCCACAAGTACACCAAACTAACATATTATAAAAAAAATAACAAGCTGGTTGCAAACTTACCGAGTCGAATTGAGTCTTGCTCGTCGCGACTCGTTAAGACCTCCAATAGAGTTCGAGTTTAAATCAAGCCAAGTCAAATTAAATTTTGACCGAATTAAATCGAGCTATTCGTGAGTCGCTCAACTGAGCACCATCCTCCCAACTCACCTATACCAACGGATACAAATAAGGTTATCTAGATAGCTCCACAAAAACAATATTTTATTATTTTTTAAATGAAGATTGAAATTCGTTTCAATGGACCCATCATTCATCTAATAATCAGAGAAGAAATTATAATTAGACAATAGAAGTAGTAAAGTCTTTTAATTTTAAAATTAATGTTACAATGAATATTTAATTTAAAATTGGAGAAGAACAAAGTTGATTTGATAAATATTCAAATTAATAATTAAGGGTGGACAAAATTCGACTTGACTCGTAAAAATTAAATTATTCAACTCGACTCGATGTGAAAATACTTGAGTCGAAAAAATTTCAAATAAAGTTTGAGTTATAAAATAGAAATTCGAATAACTTCAAAACTTTTAGTAACTAGTGGATCATATTTTAAGTTCGAGTCGATCTTTCAATTCCTCCTAATATATATACATATCACATATGAAAAAATATAAATATATATATATGTATTATATATGGTTATAGAAAACTGTTTATATTAGAACTAATTAGTATCATAATATTATACATGTTTACAATTAAATTTGAACAGAAACTCGAACGACTTGAATTTCATAAACTCGACTCAACTCAAAAAAGTTCAGATAAAATTTGAGTTATAAAATGACTCTTCAACTCGAATAATTTTTTTTAACTTAACTCGATTGAATGTTCACCCTAATAGTAACGACTAAAATTATCATTAGACAACAAGATTTAGAGGCACGTTGTTCTCCCATTCCCTTAATAGCTCCAACCCTACCAACAATATTGTTAATTTTAATTATTTTTTAATTAAAACTCTTAATCTTATCATCTTCATTCTTTATATTTAGTAAATGAGATATAAATATAAATTTTGTATTTAGTGCAGCATAAATAAGATACTTTTTATGCAATATTAATTACCTTGTGACAGCTCATTAATAAAAATTTTGAAATTTTCCTTTTGGTTTCTTTAGGGCTCACTTAATTTCCTTTTAGTTTGCGGGTAAATTACGTAAATTATTGCTGAACTTTACTTTAGACCCTATTTTGGTCATTAAAATTTTAAAAAGTTCTATTTACTCACTGAAGTTTAGATATTAGACATTTTTTTGTTACTAATGTTTAGACATTGAACATTTTTTGTCATTCTTAAACCCTAAACAATCGTAGATGGTGGTCGTTCAGCCCCTAATTTCACTAGTCACTTTGTCTCAGCCTCCTGAGTTTGAATTCGACCTCCATTTTGCCGAAAAGTGCTCCAAAGTTCATGAATTGACTAAAAAATTTTGGTTTCTCTCTTGTCGATCTCCTTCTTCCGCTCTCGGATAAAGCCATTTCTCAGTATGTTGCTTCTATCATGCTGATGAAGTTTTTCACCGTTCGGATCTTGAAAAAGTTTCTTCGTTCGCCGGTAAATGGACATCATCAAAAAATTAACGGAGGAGTGACAAAAGCGTTCAATGTCTAAACTTCCGTGAGTAAATTAAACATTTTAAAATTTAAGTGACCAAAATAAATTTGAAAGTAAAGTCAAGTGATGATTTATGTAATTTACACTTATTTTAAAAAAATATATATTTCTCGTTCATATTTGGTTCTTTCAAAATGTGCTTTATGTATTTATAATTTTAATTCAAAACGATGACATCACTCTTCCAGTCCCCTCTCCACACCTAACCTTCTGCAAAAATTTCTCTCCTTTTCTTATTTTCCGGAAAACAAACAACAATTTCTACTATGGGGAGACATAACATGGAAGCTCCCCTTTTAGATTCGGTGCCAAATCAGAAGAACAATAAAAGAAACAATTATCGGAGCACAGCTCTCTGGTTCTTCCTTGTTTGTGCAACCTTTTCATGTCAGTTCTTGTTTCTTTCTTCTTTTACTTCACTCTGCTTGTCTTTTTGTCTATTTTCCCATCAGAGACTGGTTTTGTGTGTATATTTTCTTTCTCTGTATACACCTACATACATACATACATACATACATATATATATATGTATATATTCATTTGCTCTGCCAAATGTTTATAAATAATAGCCAAAGTTTGTTTTTTGATCATTTTAAATATAACCATGTTCATGTTTTGTGTTTGTCAATGAATAATTGAATTGGTTTCTGGTAAGATACATTTTCATCTGTTAGATTTACAGCAAAGATTTTTGTAATAATAAAATTTAGTTTAGAACATACAAGAAATTTCATGTTTGCTTTGTTTGATGTTGGGATATGGTGTATGTTTTCAGTTGCAGGCCTAATTATATTCGCAGAGGACTTTAGTTATTTGTTACTTAAGGAAGGAAACAGGAACAATGAAAGGGTTGAAGTTCGTGGCACCGGCGGCAGCGTTGAGTCGGAACACGGTGTTGTTGCTGCTGACGATGGTCGTTGTTCCGAAGCCGGTGCGCTTATGCTCAAGAAAGGCGGGCATGCGGTGGATGCGGCGGTGGCAACGGCATCGTGCGTCGGAGTTGTCAACCCGATGTCTAGTGGAATTGGAGGTGGAGCTTTCATGGTTTTTAGGTCTTCATCGACTTCAGAAGTCCAAGCCTTCGATTCGAGAGAAACTGCCCCCTTAGCTGCTTCACAGGTTCAGAATTTTCTGTTTCAGCTACATTATTTCTAGGACAAGTTGATCTATTATTGGTTGAATACTTAAGTATGTATGTATGTATCTGTCCAGTAGATTCTAAGGCTGAACCCCTAAATCAAACTCGGTAACGTCCTTTATCCGGCCGAGTTACAGAAGCATTTGTCTGGAAGTTCATATTGTATCATTCTACACTTGTGTGTGTGATTTTTGTTGAGCCATAAATTCGGGGTAGGTGCAGGGTGAACAATTTCAAAGCGGAATCCTCG
Organism: Hibiscus mutabilis; assembly: GCA_019671005.1. Taxonomy (NCBI): domain Eukaryota; kingdom Viridiplantae; phylum Streptophyta; class Magnoliopsida; order Malvales; family Malvaceae; genus Hibiscus; species Hibiscus mutabilis. The sequence goes on from JAGYYJ010003103.1 coordinate 14,433, forward strand.
TTCATTAGGTAGAGAAGATCACTAAAATCTCGTGGTCCACTACCAAACTTATTCGAATTCAACAAGTATTCTCAATAGTATCCTTAGAAGCAGACTCAAGCCACGAAAACCGTAATGATCCTAGTTTTGATCTTGATTGTGCTTGCTAACATTGTTGTGCTTGTTTACCTGCAGAACATGTATGCAAATGATATGAGAGCCAAGTACAATGGTGGATTGTCAATGGGAGTTCCCGGTGAGATCGCTGGCCTTCATGAAGCTTGGTCGAGATATGGTCGACTAGATTGGAAGACACTATTTGAGCCTGCAATCAAACTAGCTAAAGAAGGATTTGTTGTTGAACCATATCTCGGATTAAACATTGCTTCGAATGCACAGAAAATCATGAATGATCCTGGCTTAAGGCAGGTATTTGCACCAGAGGGGAAGTTGTTACGAGCAGGTGAAAAGTGCTTCAATGTAGAGCTAGCCCACAGCCTAGAGGAACTGGCAGAACATGGACCGGGCGCCTTGTATAATGGAACTATCGGAGAAAAATTGGTCGAAGATGTGAGACAGGCTGGTGGTATTTTGACAATGGAGGATTTAAGGAATTACAAGGTTGAAATTACAAATGCAATTTCTGCAAATGTGATGAATTACACTATATACGGAATGCCACCTCCTTCAAGCGGAACACTCGGGCTGTCTCTGGTGAGTGTATATATATATATGATACCTGCTTTAGATCATAGTGGCATTGGGACTTTTAAGGGTTCTAAACATGTTGACATGAAACAGGTTATGAACATCTTGGTCAGCTATGGAAGTTCCAATGCCGCAAAGGGCGATCTCGGACTTCATCGCCTGATTGAAGCTACGAAACACATGCTTGCTGAAAGAATGAACTTGGGTGACCCTCATTTTGTTAACATAACCAAATATGTATCCGAAATGCTCTCTGTTTCTTATGCAAAGCAAATCCAGGAGAAGATATTCGACAACACTACTTTCCCTGCAAGCTATTATATGTACAGGTATGTATGGTATACAAACAAACCCTTTAGTTTCTTGCCGATGAAGTTTCTGAGCTGTGTAATCCTTTTTGTTACCAGATGGAGTCAACTTAGAGACCATGGAACTAGCCATTTCTGCATCGTCGACGCAGATCGCAATGCCGTATCAATGACCACCACTGTAAACGTCCCTTTCGGAGCTGGAGTGCTATCACCTTCCACCGGAATTGTCATTAACGATGGGATGGGTGATTTCTCAGCGCCAACGGAGATATCCCCAGACAAGCTTCCTCCTGCTCCTGCAAATTTTATTAGACCAAACAAGAGACCTCTGTCTTCCATGGCACCACTTATTATTACCAAGGTTTCAAAGCTTCCCTATTCGATCGTGCAGCCAAAAAATCTACGTCTTATCGCGTTAACTAACCTTAATACCTGCTTCGTCAGGATAATCAACTTGCAGGAGTCATTGGTGGCAGTGGTGGAATGAAAATAATACCAGCAGTAGCCCAGGTTTTTCTGAATCATTTCATCATGGGCATGGAACCCTTAGCTGCAGTTCAACATCCAAGGATCTACCACAAGGTACGATTCGATCGAGTATATAGATATAATAGTTTTATCTGAAAGTTAATCCAATGAACTTCATATTGGTTCCCTGCAGCTGATACCAAATGTAGTTCTCTATGAAAACTCGACATGCTTCAATGGCGATCACATCGAGCTTGCAGACGAGACGAAGATATTCCTGAGAGAAAAGGGGCATCAGCTGGAGGCCTTGTCGGGTGGAGCTGTAGTTCAGTTTGTTGTTCAAACACTCCAAGAACCAATAGATGGGGGTCGTAAATTCGGAAAAGATCCGTACCGCGGAAAATTAACTGCTGTTAGTGACCCTAGAAAAGATGGCAAGCCTGCAGCCCTTTGAATAACTTGCCAAACATTGTAGAGGCAATATGCAACTAAAGCAAAATTAAATGGGTTTGAGCAAGATGATATTGTCCTTGCTTGTTGCAGACAAAGACCAAACCCTTTCAGTTCTCACATTTTTCACAATAATTTCATTCTTAAATGCTTAAAAGTAATCGATAATAATGATATCGAATATCAACGAAAAATCGACCAGTGCCTTGATTACAAGCTACTACTTACAAGACTTTAAATTGCATGTTACACTGATATAAACAAGGCTCTGGCTGATATTTGAATAGATTACAAGTACCATTGCGAAAAAAGGGTATAATTCGAAGGCCAAATCGCGAATAAAGCTTAAACCGAATAACACCCATTAATATGAAGGGAATAAAAGATCTAATAAAGTATTCATGCATAAGGTCTTATGGAAGTTGATACAAAATTCAAGTTGGAAACCCAAAAATCAACATGCTGAATAGTACACATTCAGGACTTATGGAAGAACGCTAGGCAGTCGGCCAATTTGCTTATTATAAACTATGTGCTCCACATGGGCATCGGTAAACTATCAACCTCAATTGGGGCCACAGTTTCCATTATCCAACAATGGACATGCGGGTTCTTCATCGAACTTGTCTTCAATAATATCTTTGGGGTGCAAAAAGCTTGGTTGATTCGTTGAAGAAAGAAGCCTTGCCCACATCCTATCCGTAATCACAACATGGTTCTGCGTCTCGGTAATCCGCTGCACACAAAATATCATCCCAAATTTCGCATGTTATCAGTTTAGCCATGAAGGTAAACAAGAAAATGATTAATTGTAAATAAACAACTTGAAAATTCCAACTTCTGGTTTCCCACTACTTAAAATGTTGAAACTGGGACAAGAATTGCGACAGAATACGATGCAAATCAGGTCTTTGAATGAGACTACATATACCCAGATAGCAGCCGAAAGAAAGTTACTATTGACAGTGATGGAATTGAATGCAAGTGTTACAAGGAATACTAGAATCTGAACATTGGAAGAAACACAAAATTAACTGACCACCATGAGAAGTGATGCAAGCAGATAACCAGAAAGGTTCAATGTTGCAGAAGGGATGCTAAAATGACACAATCACTGAATAATATGGCATTTTAAAGCATGCAATAAAAAAACATTGGTTTTATAGACTAAATTTACAAATTAAAGCTCTTTATGTCATTTCAAACTCACGTAGAAAGGTATGTATGTCTGTCTGCCGTTGACAAGACCGCTTGTGTATCCGGTGTACCCAGCCATTGCTCCATGAACAGCACTTTGAGCAAGAAGTGTGCAGTAAACATTGTCAGATGCATTACTTGGAATAGCACGAATCATATAAGTAGGATCTGCAAGAAGATGAAGACAAATGCTCAGTAACTTCTGTCATTAAGTAGCAACTTCAACCGAAAAAGACCCATTGTTTCTCCCCCTCTTTTTTAAAAAATGAAATCTTTATAAAGATCTTATATATTTATTTGACTGACCTATATATTTGAGGTTTATGGTCATCTTCCTTTCTTTTGAAAAGTGATCCTGGAAATGACAGGCAAAAGCCGATGCATGTCACATCAAAAACTTCCATATTATACATCATTACATGCATGTGAATTGTTCCAAAGTCGAATCTATATGGCATACCTTGATCCTCTGTGATACCCATAGAGCAACATCCTGGAGAAGCTTGTTTCCTGAAGCATCTTTCTGTGTAGTTGATTCAGCAAGCAGCTCCTGTCCTGCACCCTCCGCTATCACGAGAACCATATGCCCATTTTCTTTAAGCCGTCTCTCAATGTATTCAAAAAGTCCCCCAGGTCCTTCAAGATAAAAGGGTGACTCCGGTATCAAGCAACAATCCACGTCTCTGCTTGCAAGAGTAGCATACATTGCAATAAAACCTGAACAAAACTCGGGGTTAGATTGCATTAAGAAAAAAAGAGAGGAAAGGTCTAACACAGCTATAGGAACCAAAGAAGTATGATAAAAGGGAATGTAAACTCCTCTGCAGAACAAAACAAATATAATTTAAAATGGCACAATTTAAACCAGTATAATTAAATGTTGTCACTTGATAGTATTAGCTCTCGCACTTTTTGAAATTCAGGATTGACGCTTCAAAGAGAGACCTAACAGGAAACTTACCACTGTAGCGACCCATCAACTTCACAAGACCAATGCCATTCTCAAAACTTTCAGCTTCAACATGAGCAGCATTAATGGCACGTTGAGCCTCCTCAACAGCAGTGTCAAAGCCAAAGGACTTGTCAATAACCTATAATGTGTGAAAAGGAAACGAAGTTAAAAGACCCTGTGGTAACCAAATAAAATAAGTTGCCGTTTCTAACATGCTTCGGGTTCAGCAACATTAAATACAAGCCAAGAGGATTACCGGGACATCATTGTCAATGGTTTTAGGTATTCCAACAACTGAAACTTTGAGACCACGCCTTCTAACTTCCTGTATAGTATGGAATAAACTTTCTTCAATACGTATAAACTCGCATAGCAAATGAAGGTCTGTATATCCCATCAAAGAATCACCTCAAATATAACAGATGCACCTCTCTGAGTTCCATCTCCCCCGATAATGTAAACCTGAGTTATCACAGATGCTCATATGTCAGTTAGATCGGTATGTCTTGATCATAATAACTAATTATAGTTCAATTTATTGGCAACAATCTCAAATATCACAGTATTTCTATCAGACCTGATTAATTCCTCGATCCTGAATGCTGTCAACAATCTTTGAAGTATCATGCCCACCTCGTGATGTTCCAAGGATCGTTCCACCACGTTTGTGGATATCATTGACAGCCTTGGGATCTAAATGCACAGTATTTTTAGCATAAAACCCCCTGTATCCTCCCTGCAAATGCACAGAACTCGTTGATTATTAATGCACCAACTCATTCAATGATCAAAGACATTTATTTTAAAACATTTTCGAATCAAGCGTAAAACATACCAGCATGATAATGGTAGGTTGACACATTTAATGAAGAAGTCTATATTGTAAGCATTTATATGTTTCCACTATATCATTTACATGGGTTGCTATTACAACTTAAAACCAGAAACCATATTAATGGTTCAAGAAAAACTTTTCCGAGGGAAATGAAAAGGTTAACTCCATAAGGATCAAACTCGAGGCCAAATGATCACTTACATCGATCCCCAGAACTTTCTTCACGCCATACATGTGGTACAGGCCACATACGATCTCTCTGATCACGGTGTTGAGTCCAGGGCAAAGACCACCACACGTTACAATACAGGCATGGACATCATCGGAGTGAAAGTATACCTAGGAAACCATCAAATATCCAACAGATTATTGTAAAAACACAATTCAGAGTCCCATCATTCCACATCACCACAAACGCATACCTTTTGACGTGGTCCAGCTCGTCGGAAATGCACTCCTCTGGGACTATCCTTATGAACAACAATCTATAAATACAACCAAAAATACATTAAAACTATGTTAAAAGCACATATCCAATTCGTGTATATTTCAATTCTTTTAGTTTCTTCGTACATTTCGATTCATACCCATAGCCGAATATATTATGAGATGCAAGTACGAATTAAAGAATTGTAAGGCTAACCTTTTGAGGAACAGTGTCATCAACATGGACAAAGTATTGCCTGGTGAAACAGGGAAATTGATCCAATTAATATAAATTTAATAGCAAAAGTAAGAAAGAGAGAGTTGAGAAATGGGGCTTACTTAACAACTGAGTATGCCGGATTATCTTGCAACGGATTGGTATAAACCTTTCATATGAAAAAAAATGAAAGGGAATCAGATTTAAACATTTCAGAAATTACTTTTGAACAAATCAATTAAACCATACAAAGGAGAGGATACTGGGAAATCGACCTTTTGAAAAGATAGTTTCCTTTTACTTTTCAGATCCAATTTTTGAGCAACAAATAAATTATATACGTACAGGGAGATCAGGGATGTAATCCGACAAGTGAGGAACATCTTGCAGAACATAACCGCCGGGACCGGTGACGATCTTAGGATTAGAGGTCTCAGGCGAAGCGGAGGAAGCCATCGTCGGAGAAGTCGAACAATCGATCTTCAAACCACCGGAACTACAGCTACTACTCAAACGACAGCCGCTACTGTAATAATAACCGAAATTAACCGAACTGGCTGGCAGCGAAAAGCACGATTTACCCTTGATCTGATTGTTATCGTTGCGATTCAGATGATAAGGGAAAAACGACGTGCAAGAACGGGAGAGCAGCGAATCCATTCAACGGGACATGGGGAAGAGTTCTTGGAAACGAAAGAAAAGTAAGAAAACCCCATTTTTATAGGAGAAGTAACTGTTTGACTACGGAAAAAGGAATGAAAAACTGGGACGAGCTTCGATTTCGTGAAAATAATGGAGTTTATATAGCAGAAGAAGGGAAGATCATCGGAAAAAAATGGTTCCGCCCCTGTTGTTGAAATACTGTGTGGTTTTCGACGCTGAGAAAAACAAAAGGCTAAAGGGGTCCGCAATCGTACGGCTTTGGCTTCCTTTTCTTATCCCAAGTTGAAAGTTCACTGTACCAAGCACGGTCGGTGATGAAAAATGAAAGTTAGACTTTATTTCTTCGTTTAAAAAACTGGGTTTTTTTTTTCTCAGTTTTTGGGAAAAGACAATACCGGGTGTGATTACGCACACTGGAATAAGGTTATTCTGTAGCCTACAGTTATTGTATTGTAGAATCTAATCCAAAGCAAATCATTGCACACCACATGTTTGTCAAAATTACGTCCATTGGAAATTTGGCATCTTTATGTAATTTAGTTTAAACATGAACACATTATATTTATTAACCAGCTAGGTCAGGTAATGGCTGATTTATGTTTCAATGAATCTTTCATGTTGTGTTGTCAGATTGCAAAACCTGGGGTTCTGGCTTTATCTTTTTTCCCCTTTCGGCACCATGGCTGGCACCTGTCTAGTTCTGGCGGGCGGTGTCCGCTAACGACTATTCTCAGTTTACCATTCAATTCTCAGAATTTTTTTTTTTGTTTCTTTTTTATACAAGTAAAATATAGGATTCAGATGACGAATATATGTATGGACAACGATGTAAATTCAGTATATTTATTTCATTTATTTTTATATCATGGCATTACCTAAAAGTGACTCAATTGAATATAACTTTGATTTAATATAATTAAAACCTAAAAGCATAAATTACAAATCTGATTAAAATAATTCTAAAATAAAATGTCAAATTTTAATTAAATTAACTTAAATTATTACTCAATTGAATTAAATTAAAATTTAAAAGTGAAATTTATGACTTAAATGAAAATTTTCTAAAGTTAGAAGAGCTAAAAAATTAATTGTCCGTAACCGAAAATAACACGCGGGGTTATTTCTCTCCAAATTCGTCATTTCGTTTTAATTAAAAAATAAAAAAGATAATTGGTCAAAAAGAAGAGAAATTGTAAGTGCCAATGGCTAAGCATATTAATTGAGATGACAAATTTTAGTGGGAAATAAGCCGTCCATTTTTTTAGGTTAGAGATTATTACGCTTTAGATCCTGTTGTATTTACAGTTTTGGATTTTAGTCCTAATATTTATTTTTAAGTTTTAGTCTAACTCAATTTAGTCGCAAGTATCTCCATAGTTCAGACTTCGTATATAGCAATCCTCGTCCCCACAGTGATTTTTTAGTCCTTAAAATTTTATTTTTAGTTGAAACCGGCCCCTATTTATTTCTATTTTTTGTAATTTAGTCTAATAAATTTAATATGATGATATTTTTATTCATTTTAGTCCCTATGATTTAATTTTTAGCCAAAATTGACCCCTATTTATTTCTATTTTTGTAATTTAGTCTAATATTTTTAATATGATGATATTTTGGCTTATTGGTTATATGGTTTAAGGTTTATGGTTTGTGATTTAGTGTTTATTATTAATGGTTTATGCCTTAAGATTTAGTGTTTAGTATTAATGGTTTAGGGTTTATGGTATAGTTCGACTCGAGTCGAACCATTGAATCGGCCTGACACAACCCGTAGCTGATTTGACATGACCTGACATTACCCCACTGAAACCCGTTCGATTACCTGATTTCACATCTCTACTCACCAAAAAGTCAAATATACATGCTATATAAAGTCATATATAGGGTGAAAAACCTAACTCGTCCTGAAAACCCGACTAAAACCAATCAATCTCCTATTAAACTGATATTGACCCGATCCGAAATCAACCTACCTGAAAATAACCGATCTGGAATCAACCGACCCGGCGTCTAACCCGATACCCGAACCGAATTCACCATAGACCCGAACTAAAATCGAACATAAACTGAATGTAGTCATACCCAAAATAACACGAACCGAAATGAACCGAATGACACGTTTGTCACCTTCATTTGCAACACTTAAAAACATCATGATATATTTCATATCAAATCATTCAATCAAATCTATATCATAAAAAAACATTTTCCTTTCGATTACTATTATATAAACAATCATTTTATGTATCTTATCGAAAGATTAAGAAAAAATATAAACAAATATTATATTGTAATCACCTTAAGACTATTTAAAAAATAAATTTTTTTCGTATAATGGGACAAAGCCATGTAATGGTTGGGAGGGATTGTTTTACTTAGGGTGTGCATTTTCGGATACGAATAGCATTCGTTCCGAAATTTCGGATAGTTAAAATAGCAATCCGTATCTGGTCCGAAAAAAAGGATTTCCAAAAAATCGAATATCCAAATCCAAAACTTCCATTTCCATTGTTCAAACGTAAAAACTGCCATGTCCATTTACATTGTTCAAGTGATTTTGTTTAAACGAAAAATGTCATTGTTCAAACTTCAACACTAATCCAAATTAGTGTATTTGAATTTAAATTTTTAAATACTATTTAAATATGAAAAAGAAAATGCTCCATTAGATTCAAAAACTACTCTAATTTGACTTGCTCAATAGCTTGAGTTTTAACATTACAAGTTACAACGTCTTGTTTACTGTTTATACCCTTAGTTGCAATTTCTAATCAATTTGAAGAATTTTTGGAAGGGAGAGGTTATAGACTGCAAATAACTTATCAGGGATTGTGATGAAGGTTGTGGGTGGTTTTGGTTCGTCATAGATCGAGAGTTGAGACTTGAGGGTGTGAGAGACAAAATCGTGACTTGTGACGTGAGAGAGGATAACCAGTTGATCACCGGAGAAAGGCGTGAGCAGTGAGAGGAGCAATAACAATGAGTGGAGGCTGGAGGTGGACTGGTGGAGGTCTGGAGAATAGAATTTGAGAAATTATCGTGCAAAGGTGTTGGAAAATTAAAATTGGTAGATAAATTTTAGTTGGGGGGCTTTACCAGACGACTTGGGCTAGGGCTAAAAAGGTCTAATTTTTAATCGGTTTTCGGATAATCCGAAATCCATTTTAGGCCGATCCGTATTCAATCCGATTATTTAAAATTTTTATCGGGTATTCGATTCGGACTATCCAAAAATTCAAAAATGGATCGAATATCCATATTTTTTGATCGGATCATCGGGTAAACGGATCGAGTTATTCGGATCGGATTTTTTTGCACACCCCTAATTTTACCTCCCAAAATTTTTGGTATAATAGCATCCTCTTTTGTTTAAATCTTAGTTAAATAAAACATTTGTCCCTCTAAAATTTTAAATTTAAAGATTTAATAAATTTTTATTATTTATAATATTTAATTTTAACTTTGTATCTGGTCGTATAACAAACATTTTATTTTCAATTATTACAGAAATAGTATGTATTTATACATTTTGAGATAAAGATTCATGGTCGACTGCTGGCATGCTTTTGTCCATTAAGACAAATAAAAATAGAGCGGTCGCATGGTAACGTGACGTGTCAGATTATACAAAAATAAAAAATACCCAGTAATCAAGGCACGTGTTTTACGAAAAAAAATATATATCATATGTTCGACTCGTCATGTTATTTATCTTAATTAATATAAATTATTTATTTTATTAATTTTTTCATGTTACATTTTTACCGAATAATCTTCACTCATATTAATTATAAATTAAATTTAAAAAAATTTTCTAGTAAAAATTTATTTAATAAAAAAATAACATAAATAAAATTAATAAAATAAATAATTTTTTTATTAATTAAGACTATATATATGACATGAAGAATTGAACTTATAATATAATTTTAAAGTCATTATATCTGTTACTATCAGGACTGGGACCCGTCTAGAAGTTCGCACTTAGTGATGGGATGATTTCCACCAATCTTGTCAATTTTATCACTAATTTAACAGTTTAGTTAACAGGTATACATAGATCTATTTAGATTTAAAATCGAATGCAAATCCTATCATATACTCCAATAAAATAATAAGAAATTAATATTTTAAACTTCTATATTTTAAATTAAAAAATTTTAATATAAATATCCTTAAAATTTAAAATTTCGACCGTGACCTAAATGATATAGAAATAATGTAACTAAATGTTGGTCTTAAATTGAAAAATAGCCGTTATGTTGTATTATGCTATTTTCACGAGAGTATGCATAATTTGTAGATGTAGTTACTATTCTCTTAATCGATTTTTTTGTTTAATCACTACTATCTGATTTTACAAAGACCGGGTTTTACAAAGACATGTTATGAGTGCGACCTTCTCAACCATTATGAGAGTGACATTTTCAACTCAGTTTTTTTCTTTCACAATGTTAAGATTCGAACTCGTAACATTACTTAAAGAATTAATTGATTATTTTAAGTTCATGTAATTTAATTTTTATACCATTTTGTGTCAAGATTGGGGTTTCAAAATTTAATAAAAGCTAAAATTAATCAAATAAAAATATATAAACTATCTATTATTTATACATGTACAATACTAATAACATATCTTAATCAAATATTAAAAAAGACTGCTATATAAAATTTAAGTATAAAAAATAAAACTTATGCATGCCATGACTTTGCCCATGTGACAACTGACGAGGCCAATAAGAATGGAGGTGCTACACCCGTGAATAAATTCAAAATTTGCCCATATTTTGGGTGAATATAATATATGAAAAAAAGCACACCATTCGGATCCACCGTTTTTCAAATTCACCCGACGGTGATGAGCCATTTGTTTTTTTAATTAATTTTAAATTATAACTTTTATTTTAAATTATTCTTTAAACTTTTTAATATTTAAATTTTATCATAATATTATGAAAATTGGTTTAATAATTTTTGAGTATATAAATTTTAGGGTAAATTTCACCGGAGGTCCCTTATCTTTAGGGTTTGTTCTATTTTAGCCACCTAATTTGAAAAAAAATATTCTTCTCATTCATATTTTCGACCGTTATCGTTTTGGTCATCCAAGTGTTTAAGTTAGGGTTCATTCATTTTTATTTGGGATTAAAGTATAGGATTCATGGTTGGGGTATTAGAGTTTGAGTGTTTAAAAATTAGAGCTTGTGGTTTAGAGTTAAGTGTTTAGGGGTTGATGTTTAGTGTTTAAGTTAGGGTGTATGATTTTAAGGTTCAGGGTTCGTGAAAGAATGAGAATATTAAATAAATGAATTGATGATAAAAAGTTCTTTGTAGTATATTAAATGAGATGTTATTTTCAAGAGAATCTTCGATTTAATTTGAATTATGTAATCATCCTTAGCCTATGTCTTGTTGCATAGGTTAGACAAAATCTTTAGTCACAGTTAATTTTCTATTTATTTCAAGATAAATAAAATACTATATAATTTGATTTCATAGTTTATATCACGTTTTATTTCTATATACACATATGTATATAGTATACGATTTTAATATATAGTTTTGAGGTGGTGGTGGTCCATCGAGTACACACACTGCTCATTTGCCTTGTATATCAATTTAACTTAAGATTAAAAAGTTTAGTTAAGAGTTTGTAGAGGTTTAGTTTAGGGTTTATGATTTTAAAGTTTAGAATTTATAATTATGGAGTATATTTTAGAGTTTAGGATTTGGCATTACGAATTTAGATTTAATTTTTAAAGTAAAACTAGATATGTTTCTAGAATGCTTTTTTCGTCTGTATATGCATGTGGGTAGTGGCGGAATAAATAAAGGACCAGGGGCTATGACCCTAAAAGTTTTAGGAAATTAGAATTTGACTCCTAAATATTTTTTATAAAATAATTTGGTCCTCTCACAATTTTTAAAAACTATGAATATTTTTAATTAAATCACCTCTTATAATTTGTAAAAGTTCTTATTAAATATCACAAAATTAAATAATAATATTAGTTAAACCTTCAAAAAATTTGAAAATTTTAGTTTAAGCCTCCAAATTTTTTAAAAAAATTTAAGTTGCCCTCCCTAAACACTTACTTCAAGTTACGCCACTACATGTAGGGATGAATCTAGGGAGCTCTAGGGGCACCTTCTCGAAATTTCAATTTTTTATATATTTTAAAATTTTTCTTTCGTATCTTATATCGATGATATGATTTCGATCCTTTACAATTTTCAAATTCACATAGAATTTTATTACATATAAAAGTTCACAGATGAGTCTACAACGGGCGACGCACACTGCTGAGTACCACTAACGCAACACACCGCTATAGACTATTAAATTTTTTAATGACTTTTAAATTATTATAAAAAATCTCAAGGATTCGACTTGCAATTAAAATTATTTCAAAAGAAAACTAGAATTTAGATTTAATAAAACTTTCATATTTTTATAGTATTTTTAATTGAAATACTAGAATCAAATATAAAAATAAATCCTAGATCCTAAACTCTAAACCTTAAATCATAAAAAATATGTCATACCTAATTCCGTAAACCCTAATCCTAAACATTAACCCTAAACATTAACCCTAAACTTTAATCATAAACCCTAAAATTAACTTTTTTAGTACGGAATATAAATAAAGACACAAAAAAGACAATAGATTTAACTCTGTTATTAATGGCAATCCTATTCGTTACTAGGAAAAAAATAGAGGTGGTCTATTGTTTTAGTGCTTTCTTTTCTTCTGCTGCAGGGGATTCATGGTGGCTCAAGCCATTGGTGAGTGGTGACATAGTCACTGGGGATGTCGCAGATGCTGAGGTGATTGTAAGTCAATCTCCTTCAGTGGGTGGGTTGTTAGGATCACTTATTGGGATATCGGGAATTTCAAGAGCGAAAATTGAGTTTAAAATTAATGTTTAGAGTTAGAATTTAAGATTAGAATTTAAAAAATTAGTGTATGGTTTTTTTATAGTTTAGGGTTAAGAATTTAAAATGTAAAATTTAAAATTAGTATTTAAAATTTATTTTTTTATATTTAATTCTAATATTTTAATTAAAAATACTATAAAAGAAAACACGAAAGGTTTATTAAGTTCAAATTTTAATTTTTTTAAAATAATTTTAATTGCAAGTCGAATCCTTAAGTTTTTTATAATAATTTAAAAATTAATAAAAATTTAATAATATATAATGGTGTATTGCGTTAATAATGTTTAACAGTGTGGTCCGTAGTGGAATTTTCTAAAATTCACACTCCTCGTTAAAAAATTCTAAGTGGAATAATACCCTCCGTATATTACGAAGGAAAAGAAGTGTAATTTTTCCCATATATATATACATGTCGTCTTCCTTACTCAAAGCTTTTTCAATGCCACGTCCATCATCGTATCTCTAAGCCAATAGATTCATTAGCATCCAATACTATATAAGTATATACAAAACAAAGTATTTATGTATATTGCTACAGATAGGCTATGGAGACCGTTTCCTCCTTTTCCTAGCTATACCAGTCAAGTCCTCAAGCTTTAGAGCAAGAAAGATACTATCATTCATCAAAAACAGACACCTGGGTCTTTGTTTCTCTCTCTTAAACCGCCATTGATTTAGCAAAGGTATTTGAGTGTTGTGGTTTACCAACTTTTCCCCCTTTTTCATATCTTCAGTTAAAGTAAAGGCTATTCTATATCTATCGGACGGTTTCCTTTCTCTTTTCCTTTCCCTCGCCTTCGGTTCTTCTTCCTCGAGGGAAAGTGAAAGCAAATATCTTCTCTTCTGATCTGGGTTTTGCTTAGTGTTTCTGGTTTTTTGGTGCTTTCCTGTTTGATGTTTGTTCCAGAAGAAAAGTTAAGTAGGATATGAGTAGTTTGATGCAAAGGGAACTGAAGAAGCAATATGAACAAGAGTAATTTGGGCTCCGTTAGCAGCTCCGATCTAATTGATGCGAAGCTCGAGGAGCACCGGCTGTGCGGATCCAAGCACTGCCCTGGTTGCGGCCACAAGATCGAAGGAAAGCCTGTAAGATGAGTTACTCTTTGCTTCAAAGTATTTTTATTAAAGCTTCTTTCTTTTTGATTGTTTGTTTGTTAGTTTTTTTCGGTTTAGTACTTTAGTTTTAGCTTTGATTCTCAATGATATGAAAATTTGCAGGACTGGTTAGGTTTACCGGCTGGCGTTAAATTTGATCCGACTGACCAAGAACTTATAGAACACCTTGGAGCTAAAGACATGAAATCTCACCCTTTGATCGATGAGTTCATCCCCACCATTGAAGGAGAAGATGGTATTTGTTATACCCATCCTGAGAAACTCCCAGGTAGCTCAGAATATATATATTTCATTGAAGTTTGTTGCACCTAAGTGAACCTAACTTTGATTTCTTTTGGATTTGGTTTTGTTACATTTCTTGTAGGAGTGACCACAGATGGATTGAGCAGGCATTTCTTCCACAGACCATCCAAGGCCTACACCACCGGGACACGAAAACGGAGGAAAATTCAAACCGAATGCGACTTACAAGGAGGAGAAACGAGGTGGCATAAGACCGGTAAGACGAGGCCGGTGATGGTGAACGGCAAGCACAAGGGGTGCAAGAAGATCCTGGTTCTCTATACCAACTTCGGCAAGAATCGGAAACCGGAGAAGACGAATTGGGTGATGCACCAATACCATCTCGGTCAGCACGAAGAAGAGAAAGAGGGAGATCTCGTTGTATCCAAGATATTTTATCAGACTCAACCGAGGCAGTGCAACTGGTCAGATCGAACAACGACCACGACGGCGACTATCGATGCAACCAATGCCATTGCCAATGATCCGAATGGCCGAAGAGATAGTGGAAGTGGGAGCTGTTCTTCATCAAAGGAAGTGATCCCTCTTAGAGATGAAGTCGCCGCTGCTTTATCGAGTTATGCCGCTGGTGCTGCCATTGATATCCAACAGTTAAAATCCGACCATTTCAGTTTCACCCCATTTAGTAAAAGCTTCGACGAGGTACAATTTTGTTTATGTATTCTGTTTTGTTCTCCCTATACTTTTTAATATTCATCAACAAACACGAAATAAAAGCATAGACTGACATTGACATTGGTACCTTGTAATGCTATGCAAATTATCTATCAACTTCAACAATTCTATCTAAGGTTGCTTTCTATAGCTGTTTTCTTAGTCAATGGCTTTAATTTACTAGCTAGCGTCAGCAAACTGTCCATTGCAGGTGGGGATCGGAGAAGCTTCGGCCGCGAGGGAATTTCCAACTCAAGGAAGTTGTGAAGAGATACCCGAACATCTCCGGCCACATCATATGGCTCATGATCATCAGCAGCAGCAACATCAGCACCACCTCCAACAACACCACATGCAGATGGCTACGACGGCCTTCCACATTAGCAGGCAGTCGCATCCTATCTCCACCATTGTCTCCCCACCTCCCCTCCCCCACACCTCCGTCATTCTCAACGACGATTCCTTCCATGTCTCCAGAATAATGCTTCAAAACGAAAATTTCCAGGTAATATATATAACTATATATATCAAATTAATTAATCTCCATTCCACCAATAGTTTAAACAAGGTCACATTGTGTGTGAACAAGATATTTTATGCATAATTCACTGTAATTAATACTCTAGAAACCACAACTTTGAGTTGTACTTTGCTTAAAAAAGCCCAGTTTTCTGATATATATAATCTATATGTACTCAGCAGGAACAAAATGACACTGTTTTACACATGCATGTCACATTTACATATTAAGTACGGTACTCATTAGGCAGTAGTGGGGGCTCTGGACAGGCGCGATAAGAGCGACCGCACAGGGCCCCGAGAGAGGGACCCAAAAATAAAGAACTTAAGTTAAATAGTTGTAAAAAAATTTATAAATTTGTATATATAATTGTGTATGTGTATATATATATATAACAATTATCTAAAACTTTAAACATGCAAAAAAAATGACACATTTTAAGTGAATATATTTGATTTTTAGATGTTTATAAATCAATTTTTTGTTGCTTGAGAGGATAATATAATAATATTTTTCTATTGAGGTAATTTTTTAGAAGAAAAAATTTTATATAAGGACCCTCAAAATCTTTCAACTGCCCTTCTCAGGCAGAAGCCTATTTTTTAATTTATTTGTTTTTTTATGGTTTAGTTATGAATGACATGCAGCTCGACCATGAAACTGAAACTCTGGGATTTTGGTGGGTTTAATGTAGTCAATGTGGCAGACTCAAAGTAGCCATGCTTACTTTTCATTGTCAGCTAAACTGGGAACAATGAACTGTCTTTATTTTTTACTTTTTTAAATCCTTCTTGTTCATTATATATTGTTGAAATGAATGAAAAATGCAGCAGCAGCAGCACCAGCACCAGCACCAACACCAGCAGGAGCAACATTATAAACTGGGAGGAAGGTCTGCATCAGGTTTGGAGGAACTGATAATGGGTTGCACTTCATCATCAGATGTTAAAGAAGTGAGTATGAACTTTTTGACCCTCAAACCTATGAGCTTTGTCTTTGTCATATAATACCAACTAAGCAATGGAAGAAAGAAAGAAAAAGTAAGCGAAGAATATATAAAAACAAAGGATAAAAAGAGGTGAATATATATATATATATATATACATACATTAAATTCTTTAGTAATATTATTTTATTGAGATTAAAGAGAGGGAGACCACAGTTCTTTTCTTTTTCTCTTTTTTTTCATTAGAGTTTTAGCATGGCATTCAGCATCCTGTAAAGAAAAGCACGTAGCTATCATACTAGTATAATAAAAGTGCTACTGAAGAGAGTTCACAGCTTTTTCAAAATGGTTTAATTCACGGTTCAGCGCCTAAAATTAGGGATGACAATCTAATCCGAATTCAGATCTGATTCGAATTATATCCGATCTGAAGAAAAAAATTCGATCCAAATCTGATTGGAAAAAGTCCGAATCCAAATTCGAAAAAAAGTCCGAGTCCTAATAGGAGACGGATCAGATATGGATATTGTCAGGATCCGATCCGAATCCGATCCAAGTCCATGTCCGATACAAATTTGATCCGAGTCCTATCCATATCCGAGTTCGAAAAAAACATTTATAACTTTTAATTCTTTAAAACAAAATATCATTTATAATATTTACATTAAAATAATAAGATAATATATATAAAGTAAAAAAAGTTAACATAAATACATTAAAAGAAACATAAATATATATTAGTTAACATAGATTAATGGTAAAAACGAAATTATCTTACATATATATCCATACTAAAAGTGATAATAAAAGTATAAATGTACTAAAAATACAAGTTAAATGATAACAATATATACTATGATTTATATCTATTAACTAAACTTTAATATATCTATGTGTATCATAAACAATTATGCATATATACATAAATATAAAAAAAGAAATGAATGTAAGATAAAATCGTCGACAAACAAATAAGAAAATAAATACAATAGAAAAATAAATAAATGTAAAACATTAATGAATTACCGAAAATTAAGGAAATTAGTTAATAGAATAGTAAATGATGTGAAATTACAAAGCAAAGTTAAGATATATTATGTTAAAATTATGAATTAAAATATGAAGCAAATTAAAAGCATAAATAATAAACACAAAAATTTAAATGTAGTCAACAAACAAGAGACGGAATGAATGAATACAGAATTAAATGACATAAATTAAAAACGCAAGAAATTAAATACACAAAATTATAGATTGATTTGCATTAAAATAAAAAATTAGAGGGTCGAAACACAATATACCCTAAAGGCACTAAAACTCGCGGATCTACCCCTTAGACTCGTTCAACACTAGGGATGGTAATTTAATCTGAATCTGATACGAAAAAATCCGATCCAAAAACAAATTTGATCCAAATCCGATTGAAAAAATCCGAATCTAAATTCAAAAAAATGTCCGAGTTCGATTGTAATTGAATTCGGACTTGGACTCTATACAGTCTGATCTAAGTCTGATCCATTGCCATCCCTACCTAAAATATATCCGTTTTCTATTTTCCATATCTTAACTGTTTTTATCCACTTTGATATTTAAATTATCATTTTGTTCAAATTTTCTCAAAAAAAAAAGTCAGCTAAAAATGAATATGACATGTGACCCGTTTTCTTTTATGTTACATTTTCTTTTATGTTAGGCAATTTTGATACATAATTAGAATGTGAAACCATGAAAGCCTTTCAAATTATCATTTTGTTTAAATTTTGATATGTTAGGCAATTTTGAGGTGGTTTTTAGTAAACATGTTATACATAATTATAAATCAAATATATTAGAATGTGAAACCATGAAAGCCTTTCAAATTAAATCAAATCCATGAAAACTATGTAGAATCTTCTTTTATATTTCTCTTTAGGACAAAAAACAAGATATAAAAAGAAAAAGTAGTTGGAAAACTAAAGCCTATGCTACTTTCCCTACACCACCTTGGGTTTTCATTTGAATACATGTTGCTTTACAATTGCTGTAAAATCCTGGAAATTATCCCCCTTTGAAGCTATTTTGAAAACAAAATATAAAAAAGAAAAGTTCCAAAAGCAAAAAAAAAAAAAAAAACAGCTAGTCAGTGAATAACATTCTTTTGGTTGGGTTCATGGGAAAGGAAAAAAAAGATAGCAACATGCATGAAAAACCCTATTATCATATGTGTTGCCTTAGATATATGCACCAACAAACAGTTTGATTGTTGTAGTTGGAGAGAAGACAAAAAAGAGGCAGCTTCTTCATTTTGTTGTGTTTTGGTTAAAACCCTAATTATAAGATGTTTTGGGACAGGAATCATCCTTCACAAACCCACAGGAAGCTGAATGGTTGAAGTACTCTTCATTCTGGCCTGAACCTGACAATCAGGATCAGGGACGGACCTAGAGGTGCTGGGGGAGGGCTGCCGCACCCCTTAAAAATTTTAAGTTCCCCTATATTTTATATATTTCTTTTGTATTTTCTATTGATAATTTAATTCTGCACCCCTACATTTTTAATATAGCTTCCTAATAGTTTGCACCCATTACATGAAATTCTGGGTTCGTCCTTGATCAGGATCATCATGGGGTAGAAACAAAAAAAAACTATTTAAGGACAAAACAAAGGAAATTCCTTACAGACATCATTATTATCGCCATTAGTTGTAGTTGAAGCCTAGCTCTGGTCAAGTTCTTTTCAAGGAGAAAGGCCAAAGAAAAAACCAACAATCTATTACTATTGTTTTTTTTTTCTCTCTTTTCTTATTCTAATGGGGGAGGACCAGAGGGACCTGGTTTATATGACTTTCAAAGTCTCAAATGAACTAACTGTGAAACTGTCCATGTTGGAAAGAGAGAAAGAACAAAAGGAAAAAGGTGAAAGTGAAGAAAGTAAAAGAAAAGTAAATAAAGCAAGTGGGAAGAAGGCTGGTCTATACTGACAAATAGAAGGAATGCCAAATAAACAAAAATCCCTTCCCTGCATGAAATTCACCACCATCAATATCATCTTTATATGTCTATTCTTATTATTTTACTGTTTCAAGACTCTTTGTATAATTTCTTTCCCTATGTTCTTTTTCAAACAGAAAAAGTACCAGAGTTTGTGCAAATTTGCAACACATACTTGTTGATTCTATATTGTGTTGTTGTTTTTCTCTCGGCAAAATATGATTTTATTCGGAACAATCTAGTCTTAACCCTGAATTGCGAGTCTCATTAAAAATCTTCCTAAACTTAATCGGAAGAAAACAGTACTACACAATCGGAATAAAACAACATAAAGACATCGCCGGCCACAAGAATCAAAAAAGTTACACACTAAACAACGTCAAAGTTTTCCCCTAAGCTCACAATATCATAAAACAGATACAAAATCATGTAGCCAAAAAAATCTATCATGTATATGCGTTCGAATAACTGGGGTTGAGAAAGAGATTTTCTCTAGTGGGGTGGGTGAAACATTATTTCACGCAGTAGTGTTGTTGCTACAATGACTAGGGGAAGTCGTCAGTAAGACAAGACGACTCTGGGAACTCCCCGAGAAGAGACAACAACTTTAGGTTTCAAATTAGAGAGGGAACTGGGATTAAATTACAAGAGGACAAATTCATTAACTTTGAAAGGTCTTAAAAACCTAATAAGTTTTAAAAAGTAATTAAACTTGAAAAATAAATTTAGGTTTAATTTTATAAATTTAAAATTAAAAGGTCGTATAAAGTAATTAAACCAAACAATAGAGATCAAAGTTTAATTTTATTAATTTTAAATGACATAGTCATAAAAAATAACAAATAAATAAGATTTTAAGATAGATAAGGATTTAATTGTAATAATTCAAAATTATTATGGCCTAAAATATAATTAACCCGTCAAGTTTTTTTTTGGGTTACCCTTCTCGCATGTAAGGTGGCTCCACCCCTAGTTCAAACTACTTTTTAAATTAAAAATATTTTTTCTAAAGTCGTCATCTTTTCTCAACGAATTTTCAGTCTTTTACTGCTTCTGCATTTATTATAACAACAACACTACTTAATGAAATAATTTTTCATCCACAGGTTGAAAATCAATTATTTTTCTCCACCCCATTATCTAGGTAAAATTCCCGGAAATACTTGTTTCAAATTTTTATTTCTATTTTATGGAAGATTTTCAAGGCTAGAGCTAGCCAATTGGTATATGCCACATTTCAAGAGGTAGGGTTTATGATTGACTTGCCTGCAGGCCATATACATGCAAAAATACCCTAAAGGAGAGGAGAACTAGTCCTTAATAATTAGGACTTATAGATCATGATCATGACAACTTTCCATCATATATATTTCCATGGTCAAATCCCTTGTTTGAAATAAAACCAGTCTCCTTCCATTGCTTTGTCCCTACAATATAATCATCAAAGGGGGACAGCACTGCAACTACACCATTCACCAAATCAATGCCAAAAGGAAAAGAAAAGAAAACTGGTATTCCTAAAGAAAGTTGGTGCAATTCATATATGTTATAGTTGCCATTCAAGGTACATGCATGAAATAAAGCTAAAATGCAAATAGAGGGTGAGGCAATTTCGTGGTAGTTTCTGAAAGGGAATAAAGCATGGAGAACAAGGGAATGAGCAGAGAGACAAGAATAGCCTTTAAGCATTGAACTGACCCTTCATATCCTTATATGCAAGATTCTATTTTCTTGTCATATTATATACATATAAACACACATATATGTATATATACTGTATCATCTATATCCATTGCTATTATACAATTATTCTCATAAATGAATGTATCTTGGTACATTATATGTACATATATGCTGCCCCATTTATCTGATCCAATGAAATATCAACTTTTGAACCAAGCATATCCTAATGTACCATAAAGAGTATTTTTTTAATATTCTTAACCTGGTTTGAACTCAGATCTTTTATATATTTACTCTTTAACAAATAAAATCTAAATCTCTAACCCTAAACTTAAATTTTAATCCATACAAACTAAATTCTAAACTTAATCCATAATCCCTAAAAAGAAAGGGTTGTGTAGTTTAGACTACGCAACATGTGTATTGAATAAGTTTTTGGAAGGTAATAGCTGGCCTCATTCGTATATGTAACGTGCAAAAAATTATACCACTCCATCTCCCCTCTGTAATTAATTTTATATAGATTTGCAAAAGGGGGTTTAGTGAAATTTAATTAAGGGTTGGGAGAACCCAAACCCTGGTGGGAAGATGCTTTTGAAAGAAAGAAGATTAAAGAATTTGAGTATTAGCAGTACTGTTGGGGTTTATGGGTTTGCAGAGATTTGATTTGGTCCCATAAAGAAGTTGCAGGTAGAATTTGTGTATGGTGCAATGAGGAATATCACAACATGGCAAATTTTGCCGTTTTTGGATTATCTACAACACCATGGCCAATGCTGCTTTTTAAATATAGTAAATCCAGCCCTTCTCCATCCTCAGTCGTGTCGGATTCGATCATATTTTCCGAGACTGGACTAATTCATTCATTTTCGCATGAATCAACTGGACTAATCTTCAGTACTCCCTGTGAAATTACTTGTGCATTTGAATAATCTGTCATTTTGATGTTTGAAAATGTAAGCAAACATGAAGAGGAATCCATTCAATCTGTACCAAACAGTATACATGTATAAACAAACAATACCAGCCAAGAGTTGTAGCCAATTAACCTAATTAATGAAGAGATGGTTATATTGGAATGGTACACAATAAAGAATTGTCAAATTTTGTAGTATACATGCAGGGAGTAGCTTCCTTTAATAAAGACTTGTTTGGATCCTTTCTCATCTGTATAGACCGGTTCATGCACATAATATTTGTTTTTGGAGTGATTAATCTCCAAACACTTCAGCCTAGAAACTGCAGCAGCTATTGGACAAGACCATTGAACCATAGACAGAGATAGGGTTTGGCAACTTTCAAGGAACTGTATCAAGCATGCTACTTCTAACCAGGCTAATCATGACGCTTGAAACAAGTAGAATCTCTCATTTCTTGGTCCATGTCCACAAAACATGCAAAGGATATGCGTTTTCACATATGAAAAGTTCTTGCACGATTTATATATATATATATATAACAGCGTAGCTGATTGTATATGTTGAGATAATGATTTTAATATAACAAAATGAAAAATATTTTTGGACTCAAAAAGTAAATTGCAAAAATAATTTTAAGTTCAAATATGTTTGAAAATGTTTTTAAAGTGTTTTTGACTCGAACAAATACTTTCAAAACAATTTAAGTGTCAAAAACAGTTTGTTCGTACCGGTACCCAACCCTCGGTACTGATACTCAGACAACCGTACTGTTACGTCTTTGCTTCGTACCAATACTCCTTTTGTATCCTCCATGTTTTTGAATTTCCAGTGAGTCAGTCTTCGTACCGATACGACCAAACCCGTACCGATACTCAGTATCTCATGTATCGCTACGCCCTGCATTAATTGTTTGTAACGACTCTTCTTCTTAAGGCAGATACCGATATCGAGACCTGCGTACCGATATCCACTGCACCAGAAGTGCATTTAATGCTGGAAATTAAGTCCCCAACAGCTAGAAACGACCACAAGCTTATTAGAGGGTTTAATATACACCTCCAAGCATCCATGGAAGAATAAGAAATCAACATTCAATGTATAAAGAAAGGGTTTTTTGAGTTTTAATTGTCATTTTTATTGTAGAACACACCTGTGAGCTTAATTATTATATTTGCTCAAGTGTTAGGATTTGGGGTGAGAGCTAAATTGTGCAAACACTCTACCTTTGTGTGGTTTTCCTTATTTGCTTAATTTGCATCATTCTCTTGGAAGAGAAAGTCTCAAAGCTTTGGACTATAAATTTTGAGGGGTTGTAAGGTTATCTCCTTGAGCCTCAAAAGGAAAGACAAATTAATGAATTTGTAAAAAATCCTTAGGGGGAGCTAAGAAAGTGGAGGTAAACTGAGAAGTCAAACCACTATAAATCTTTTATACAAAATTTTTAATTTCCATTGCTTCCATCACAAAGCCAATTCTCCCTTTCTTGACGATTAGTTTAGTATGGTTGATTAAAAGAATAACAAGTTAGTGGAAAGGGAAAACATATTTTCATTTTTATGTCCTTAGTTTTGTAAAATTAACTTTTGGACCTTAAAACTTATTTTTTTAACATATATAATTTTAATACAATATTTATATTGAAAATACTTTGATACACAAGCATTTCAATTTTAGGATTTAGAGATTTAGGTTGTGATTTAATTAAAAAACCTTATATATTTTATAAAATTTAATTAACGATATTTATATTTAAAAGTTAATACTGGACAAAATTAATGGGACAGAGAGAATAATTAACGATATTTATATTTAGGCTTCATTCGGCATGAATTATCCAACTCTCGTTTAGGTGAGAATATTTGTTTGAAAAGAAGTTGGAATTTTAACTTTTTCGAAACACCCATTTAAAATTAAATCAGGCAAAAAAGTCTGTTTAAAACGCTCTTCGTGGCCGTTTGATATTATTTCTCCATTCAGCGGCGAAACGCTTCTTGAAGAAACTTATACTACACACTTGCCCTTAAACACCTCAAGAAATTTAATTCAAAAGCAAGCTTCAACGAGTTTAATTTTGGGGTAAATTGTTCTATTGGTCACCAAATTATGAGTCGATTCGATTTTGGTTAATGAATATTTTTTAATTTTAATATCAATCAAATCATTTACCGTTTAATATTTAACAAAATTGATGATATAACTTATTTTTAATTAGAATAATAACAATTTTAACCATTCACATTTATACATTCATCTATTTAAATCCTTATCTTTTTCGATGCAACTTTTCCCCACCATCCGCCGATTCAAACATCACCCCACATGATTTATTGAGCCATGTGCAATAATTTCAATCAACCGGTATCTATAATTTTGTTGGACATCTTTCCAGCCTTCTACTTTGATATTTCCCCCCACTGATTTTATTTATTTCAATTTAATATCACCAACTACCAAACAAAACCACCCTAATCTATACATAAATTGTAATTAAGAGTATTAAATTAAGTGAAATTGATTTTAACCTGACTTATGCTCTCCTCTAATTTAGGATGCAGTTAAATTTAACGATTTGAAAGATGACCCATATGTCATCTTTTATGGTTATTCCTAACCAGGTTGTTAGATATCGACATAAATTTAAATTAGTAGTTAAGTTGGTTCACATGGTTATGGTAATTTATGTGTTTTTTTTTTGTTGAAAGATATGGTAATTTATGTGAATTGTGAGACAAGGGGTCATTACCATGTGAACCTACTTTTTACACATGAATGTTGTCGTGTGTGTTTGTTGGACCGGCTGGCTTTTAGCCCAAAACTGAAAAAAATGCAAGATTTTGTTGTGCCTATCCATTTGTCGTTTTTAACTTAATTGCATCGTTTTTGGTAGGGGTGTGTATTATTCGGTTTTAACGGAATTAAACGACCGAACCGATTTTTTCAGTTAATTCGGTCGGTTAATTTTAAGTTGGTTCGGTTAACGGTTATTTTTTTTTTGAAAAATTCGGTTATCGGTTATTTCGGTTCGAAATCGGTTAATTAACCGAATTAATCGAAATTATTATATATTAAATATTATATATATATATATATTTATTTTTGGACATTGAACTTTTAAAAATTATAAAATGATCATTAAATTTTTTATATATTATAAAATGTTCATTAAACTTTTATCAAATTAGTATAAAATGAAAGTTCAGTGACTAAAAAGGTCATTTTACCATAATTTAGTGACCAATTGTGTAATTTACCCAAAATTTTATAACAAATTTCGGTTAATTCGAAAACCGACCGAATTAACCGAAATAATTTCGGTTCGGTTAATTCAGTTAATACTAATTCCGTTTGGTTAACGGTTAAAGTTCTAAAAATTTCGGTTAATTCGGTTATGGCTAATTCGGTTTGGCCACCGACCGAAATAACCGAATGCACACCCCTAGTTTTTGGCACTCAGGACTTTTATGTTAATGAGATGAACTTATAAATTTTTAAATAACGAACTTATTGTTTTCAAAAAACAAATTAAATAACGAACTTATAAAATTTTAAGAGGTAAACTTATATATAATTTTTTAAATTATATACGAATTTTAAAATTTTAAGAAAACAACTGCCCAAACTATTATTAGTTTTTTGGTTTAAAACCAAAATAAATGTTTAAATTATCCGGTTTTTCTTTTTTAGGTATTCAAATTATCTCATTTTTTTAAGTGCTTAAATTTTTTACCTGTTTTAGGTGTCCAAACTATTATTTCTATCCTTTTTAAGGTCAAACTAAAGCATTTACTTTGACCAATAAAAAATAGTTTGGGCACCTTCTTTGACCAAAAAAATGATAGTTTAAGCATCTAAAAGGGACAAAAAAAGTTTAGGTGCCTAAAAAGGAAAAACATGATAATTTGAGCACTCAAAAGGGACAAAAAAATTAGGCACCTAAAAAACTAGGATAGTTTTGGCATTTAAAAAAAGTTTAGGTGTCTAAACTATCATTTTTACCCCTTTTAGATCAAATTGAGACACTTACTTTGATTAAAAAAATAGTTTTGGGCACCTATTTTGATCAAAAAGTGATAGTATAGCACTTAAAAGGGGGAAAAAGTTTACACCTAAAAAAATGAGATAATTTGGACAATTAGAAAAACAAAAATAAATTTAAACACCTAAAAGACTAAAATAATTTTAGCACTTATTTTTGTATTAAGCTTTTTTTTTTTCCTTTTAAAATGTATTCACCTAGGGACTAAGGTCAAGCTTTTCTACATCTTCAAGCGCTAGGACATTAGGCATGGCTGCTTAAGGGTGAGTATTTAGTTGGGTCTAGTTAAATTTTTTTGAGTTAGTCGAGTTAACGAGATTTATTTTATAATTAAAATTTATTTGAAATTATTTCGAGTAGAGTTGCACAAATTTCTGTTCAAATTTAATTATAAATATTTATAATTTTATGGTACAAACTGATTGCAATTTAAACAATTTTTTATAATTATATACGATATAGTTATATATTTCATTCTATAATCATATAAGTATTTAAATGCATTCAAGTCTCATTTATAATTTAAACTTTATTTAAAAAAAATTTAAGTCGAATCGCCGAATCCATTGAAAAATCAGCTTTTTTTAGTTGAACTCACTCATAGGCATGATCATGGATGATCATAATGTAACCGGACATTATTCTCTTTTTAAAAGATATGTCTAATTAAATGTATACTGTTATTATTTTTATATCGTACATTTTTTTTTCCGTGAAATTAATATCTCCGCCTCTTTGCGAGCGAGAAAATAAGCTCAACCAACAGCAGCCCTTTTCTGCAACATTTGCCTCTCAAGTCAATTCCTGCACAGCACAAAGTAACGCATACAATAAAAGGAAAGAAAATGCCCAAAACAATAAGCAACCAACCATACACAAAAACAGTTAAATAAAGTATTCATGAGCAAATAAACCCCACCATGTACTGTCTTCAATGCCAGCAGCCTAATCTACATTTTGCAACCCCAAACATTACAACAAAACTAACCCATCTGCAACCATCTCACTGTCTTCAACATAGGGGAAAACAAAATGGGGAACCTCTGGCTCCTGGCGTTTATCCTTTGCCTGATAATTCCAACACGAACATCCGTCACCGTGGGTGGCGGTGTTGGCATTAACATCGGCAATGCCGGTGGCGGTGGCGGCGGTGTTTGGATTGGTGGAGGAATCAACAACAGCCCAAGTCCATCAAGCTCTCCAGTGTCAAAGCTGAGCAGTGCTTACACTGCTCTTCAAGCATGGAAATCTGCCATCACAGATGATCCATTGGGAATTTTGAAGACTTGGGTTGGCTCGAATGTGTGTGCTTATAAAGGGGTCTTTTGTGCCGGTTCTCAAGGTGCAATGGGTCCATTTGTTGCAGGCATAGATCTCAATCATGCGAACCTACAGGGCACACTGG
The DNA here is from genome assembly GCA_019671005.1 of Hibiscus mutabilis. Lineage (NCBI taxonomy): Eukaryota > Viridiplantae > Streptophyta > Magnoliopsida > Malvales > Malvaceae > Hibiscus > Hibiscus mutabilis. The sequence continues at coordinate 42,131 of JAGYYJ010003103.1, forward strand.
TGAAAGAACTGTCTTTGCTTTCGGATATTTCGATCCTCCACCTTAACAGCAACCGGTTTTCAGGCACGGTCCCGGAAACTTTTAAAGACATTACATCACTTCAAGAGTTGGACCTCAGCAACAATCATTTCTCTGGTCCTTTTCCTGCTGTTGTTTTGTACATTCCGGATCTTGTTTATTTAGACCTTAGGTTCAACAGCTTCTCAGGATCCATCCCCGAGGAGCTGTTCGACAAAAGACTCGATGCGATCTTCCTCAACAACAACCAGTTTGAAGGTGAACTCCCACAAAATCTGGGGAATTCACCGGCTTCGGTTATAAACTTGGCTAACAACAAGCTCAGTGGAAACATCCCTGTAAATTTCGGCTTAGCCAGTTATAAATTGAAGGAGATTCTGCTGCTTAACAACCAGTTAACAGGCTGCATTCCGGAATCTGTTGGACTGTTCTCGGAGATGCAAGTTTTCGACGTGAGCCGCAACTTGCTGATGGGTCATTTGCCGGACACCATATCTTGTTTGAGTGACATTGAGGTTCTGAATTTGGCGCACAACAAACTATCTGGTGTACTCCCTGATCTGGTTTGCTCATTAAGGAGCCTCATGAATTTGACTGTTGCATACAATTTCTTCTCTGGGTTTAGCCAGGAATGTTCCAAGTTGTTCTTCAGGAATGCCGGGTTCGATTTCTCGCTTAATTGTATACCCGGGAGAGACATGCAGAGACCGGAACCGGAGTGCTCGATGATCCCCGGAGGAGGGTTGAGTTGTCTCAGAGTCCCCTCTGCACAGCCTCTGGTTTGTGGGGAATTGCTTGGGAACTTGGAGGTTAATGTAAGCTCAACATCTCCATAATTACCGGCTGTCAATTTTCGCACTCATTAATAGCCATTTTCAGCTTAGACCTGCTAAATTCATTTCCTTTTTTTTTCTCTCTTTAAAATATGATATCTATCTTTGAAATGGATAAGACCGTCAAACTCCTTACGTCTCGGCTCAATGTGCATTGATCCAATCATGATGTTTGTCTGATTAGAAAACCAGACCAATCCCTACAACTTCGGTTCAGGACCGACAAATTCTGTAGATTTGCGAGGCCTGCTTGGACTTGTAGGACTAGGAAGCCATTAGAGATTCTCTAGAGTGAAAGAAACAAATTTGCTAGATAAGCTAGTCATTAAACTTGAACATCAGGAACTGGAGTTACAACAATAAGTTGCAGGCAATTGCCTTTTTTTAATGTTTTTCTAGCCTATGTAATACATTGGATTAGGCAGTTTAAAGGAACGTTTTGCCACTGCAAAACCCAGCAAGTCACTCCATTGATCTCCAGAGCTCCCATGAATCCTATAACCTCCATTTAACAGAACCGATCTCCTCTCGGATTTGTATATGGTCGCCGGTATCCCTCCATCCGAAGCTCCTCTGTACCATAACCAAAATTCCATCACCCATTATTATGTTTTTAACAAGCATGGTCATTAAAACCGGAATCGAGGAAATGCTTGCTTGAAAGCTTAACATACCTCAAGATAAGCCCTTCCCAGCCGGTATACCCAGCAAGCTCGAGATTCTTGCTGGTGTCCTGCCTCTGATGTTCACCCCGGCCGGTAAGCACAAATATTTTGAACCCCATCTGCTTCAACATGTTATACAATTTCAAACTCGATGGTATGGCAGGGGCCTTGGCCGACGCCACCCATTCATCCCAACAGCTCTCGTTGAAGATTTCTGATCTACATTCATCACAAGATAGCCTCAGTAACTTTGATCAATGAAAGCCACAAGCAATCTAACACAAAGTAAACAGATTAATAATTCGTTTCCATTCGAGATACACAGATAAACACAATCCGCCCGAGTCATTACCATATATCAACCTTTTTGCACAAGCCATATGTCAGCACACACCAACATTAGCAACAGACAAACAAAACTAGCAACTAGGACCATGGAAGATGAACGTTCTTCATCCAATGTCAAAACACGACCAAGTAAAATGTAATCAATTTCAAAAGCACCCAACAGAGTTTGATTTTCATTAGGAAGAACTCAACTAGTCCTGCAATTGTTTGCTAATTTAGATGTCAGATTAATACAATACAATAATTTTCATTTTCCTTCTTTAAATATCAATATTAATAGATAAAGAGCACAGGATCATAATCATATAAAAAAGTTATCTTCAAAAATAGAAACAGAAAGCAAGAGCCGTCTAGGATAGGGAACAACATGAGCAAGCGTTCATGTAAAAATAATGGTTTGTTGATGAAACAATAAATTAATTGTTCAAAGTAACGAAAGATTATTTTGTTTTACACAGTCCATTTTTTTAATTTTTTTAAAAATATTCGAGACGGCTATGCGGAAAACATATATCAAGTTATAGTGGACTCAAACGCTACACGTGGATTAACATAGCCCCATCAATTATCTTATCTGAAACAAGGAAAGGGTGGATGTACGTACCCGAACCCATGATCCATATAGTAGGGCAAATTGGTCAACAAAGTCTCGTCGATGTCGAAGATCCAGGCGTCTTTTCCGTCGGGAGCCATCTCGACGGTGGAGGCAAAGGCGATGGAGAAATTAGCCACGACCTCGCAGTCGGACTCGTATCGTTTACCGGTCATGTAAAATCTGACGTAGGACAGGCAGCGGGAGGGGATTTGGTTCCAAGCACCGGCGTTATTGGTCTCGGAGGCTAAATGCCAGCTCGCACAGTAAAGACCGTCTTCTTCGTCGCTGTGGGATCGGCTGTCGGTCTCCGGTGTTCTCTCCGTCGGGAGTCGGATAATGGGGTGAAAAGCAGCCAACGAGTTGACAACGGAGCCGACGAGGAGGAGGAGAACTACGGAGATTAGGGGCTGAGAAGCCATTGGAAGGAATTGAGAAAATTATGTACTGTTATGTATTTGAGAGGGAGAGTTTATTTATTTTTTACTCGATCTCTCCCGTGGAGTGGCCGATGGTCTGAAGAGATCAAACCGGGCTGTCCTAACAGTATATCAAGAGAATGGTTGGTTGTCTGTAAAGTGTGAAACGCCACCGTTTTAGGATCTGGATTTTTGACCGTTCGTTTTTGTTTTCCTTGATTGATTAGATTGGTTTGGTCCTATTTGTGGGACGAGGCCAATGCTGGCGGGGCGGTATCACTGTTCCAACAAAGCATAGCAAATTAGGATGATTTGAAAGGCTTTATTATATGAAAACTCCTTTTTTTTTTTAATACTTATCTATAAAAATGACCCTCTGTCAATGGTATCTACAAAAATGACCCCCAAATCACTTAAGGCTACCTCCCGTATTGAAAAAAGCGAGCACTGACCTCGCGTTACACGAACAGTGAGGTCCATTCGACGTGGGGCCGACTTTTCATACTGCGTAATTTAAAATTATTGGATAAGATCTCGCGTTTTCCATACCGCAAGGTCCCCGAGATATTGATTATATCGTGAGAGAAATTTATACTGACCTCGCGTTCTACAGAAAGCGAGATCTTTGTTTTCGAGACTGAAATACAAGGGTGTATAGGCATGTTCGAGGCATTTTATCCTGCTATTAGCCAGATAATTTTGGTAAATTTTAAGCTTAGAGACGTAGTATTAAAACTTATCTTCCATTTGAGACTGAGACTGGCTCGTACGAAACATTGTAGAATGTTTAAAAAGTGCGTTCAAAATGGTTGGGACGCTAGTTTTTGTCCAAAAAACAAGGGTGTATAGGCATGTTTGAGGCATTTTATCTTGACATTTGCCCGATAAATTTTGTAATTTTGAACTTTAGAGACGTAGTATTGGAACTTAACTTTAATTTGAGACTAATATTGGCACGTTCGAGACGTTGCACACTGTATAAAAAGTGCGTTGAAAATGGTTTGAGCGCTACTTTTATCATGCAATAATAAGAATTGTACAAGAGCATGTATGGCATAGTTTGTCTGAGTTGTATGGTCGTCGATGCAGTCCCTGATAAGCTTCATGGATTTCTTCGTACCCAATTTACATCGTAATTTGAAGAGAGGTTCACATCCGCAGTCCTGATCCCGATCAAAGATGGCATCTTGTACATCACTCCCCTAGACATTATAACCGGTCAGTTGTACCCCTAAACATGCTTGCTTTGATGAAGTGGACAATCAAAGATTTTGAGGTTCCCCCGAAGGTTGCAATTGTTACCCACTTTCATCATCATATGCAATGGTAGGGGCTTTAACTACAGTTAAATGTTGGGGTCTTCACCTTGCCGGCACTGTATGAAGACCGCAGATTCCCTGATATTGTGATCTGTCGTTGATGCAAACAAATGACGGTGAGAGGTGCCATAGTTTGTCTGAGTTATATGGTCGCCGATTGATGTGTCTTTGATCTATTGCCATTAGTAACAAATGTTTCATATTATCTTCGAATATGATTCTGATTTTTTAGAAGAGATAGCAAACGCCGCCTTATATAAGCAATCAATAGGGATTAAATGGACCTCGCGTTATGCAAAACGCGAGGTATTTAGAGATTCCTGACGTGGCAGTAGAGGAGCAGGCCGGAGATCTGACATGGCAGTGGACCTCGCTATATACAAAGCGCAAGGTCCTTAAAAAATTATTTTTTTTACTTAAATGTTTTTCATATAATAAAAGTCCCTATGAAACGAATAGTAATGACGGTTTGGAACACGCACTTTGCGAAAAGATTATTATAAATACGGTACATAAAACATTATTGGTATATTAACTTTAATATATATATATATATGGTAAATAAATTAAATTAATTAAAGATAAGAATTAATTAATTATTCTTATAATATTTAAAAATTAAAACCCCTAGACCTCGCTTTCTGCAAAGAGCGAGTTCCCTTTAATCCAGAAAGAATCCGTTCTGACTGAAAAGACGCGTCTTTTCAGCGGACCTCGCGTTTGGCATATAGCGAGGTCCATTGATACCGCATCCTAACAGACGCGATGAGCCCTATAAATAGGGGCCCGGTTTCATATATTTTCATAAAAAATGTTCTCTTATGTTCTTCGATTCTCTAGTATTTTTCGATAAAGTCTTCAAAATTTCGATATTATGGCAAGATTATTGAGGTTAGACAACAAACACGTATTCTATTTCTGGCGCTCAAATTCAGAGGTACGATTTTTTTTAATTCGTTAATTATTGTTTAAAATTATTACTATTTATTTTATTTATATTTTTGTTATTATTACTTAATTATTATTTTAATCAGTTAATTAATTAATTTTAATTTAAGGGGTATGAATGGGCGTTGGTTTGTTTCATCAACCGTATGGGACCACCACATCCGGATATTGTCCCGTTTTTATATAGTTTCAGTTTTGGCTATGTTTCCCACCTATTTGGCGGTCCAAAGTTGAATCGACCAATGATAAATGTGTTGTTAGAGAGATGGAGGCCCGAGACACACACATTTCATTTTCCCTGCGGTAAGGCAACTATTACTTTACAAGATGTTGCATTTCATCTTGGTTTGCCTGTTGACGGCGAGATTATCACTGGCATTGCGGAGGCTGACTGGTTGGGCGTTTGTGAAAATTTGCTTGGGCTGAGGTCGGCGCCGGAGGATTTAGATGGTGGGAAACTGAAAATAACCTTCTTGGACAATAATTTGACAAACCTACCCCCGAACGCTGATGAAGTAACAAAGACAATATAATATTTTATTTATTTATTGTAGTATTTTAAATTATTTGAAATAATTTAATAAAGATAAAAATTATTTTTGCAGCGGTTTGCTCATGTTCATAGTTTACGAGTTATTGGAGGGGTGTTGATGCTAGAAAAATCCCGAAAAATGGTCCATTTGATGTGGTTGCCTCATTTGTTCACTCATGTGGAGTCAAAAAATAAATGTTGGGGAGGGGCAGTCTTGGCATTTCCTTTTCAAGAGTTATGCAGAATCGTCGACCCAGACAGATGTGCTATTGGGGGGTATCTTTGGTTACTACAGTCTTGGGCATGGTATCGAATGTCGTTTTAAGCCCGACACCTAGAAACCCGACCCCATTTCAATTCCCACTTGTTCGAAGGTAGTAATAAATATTTGCTTTCAAATTTTATTTTTGAATATTAGAATGGATAGTTAGTAATGTTTTTTTAATATACTTAGTAATATTTTTGTTTAAATTATAGGTGGTTAGGTAAATTAACACACGTGGGACTACCGACCACACATCGAGATTATCGACTGTTGATCGATAAAATGGATGAGGTAAATATTTTTATTCGATTACTAATAATTAAATATTTACTTTGTAAATTTTTTATAACTAAATTTACATATTTTTTGTAGTTCTTGTGGACGCCGTACGAGAATCCTGATATTCAGGCATGTATTTCACCTGAAATAATGTTGAGCGAGCCCGTTTGGATTCTGATGGTCCCGTTCATACACTACGAGATAGTTGAATGACATCCTACAGACCGCGTTCTACGTCAATTCAACTATGTCCAAGGGATTCCGGATAAGCCACCAAATATGGACACATTGCACAGATTAACGCGACAAGGCAAGACTGAAGTCCATTAGGGCAATCATCACATAGTGTGGATGCATTGGTAGATGACCCGTTTTAATAGATGGCCACGTATTTTGGAACGCATTGAGGACCATGGCGTTACCTATGACTATATGCCGTGGTACCATCAAAATGGAAAGCCACATATACTATCCCGGAGGAGCGAGAGCGATAAATAGATGTGTCATCCCCAAATTATCCACCGACGCAACGTGGTACTCGTACGGGGGGAAGTGACCAGAGAAGAAGAACAGAAGCTCTCGGGGCATCATCATCGGGAATAGCGCAAGCACCTCTACAGTCAGCCTATCGACCAGAGACACCAGTGTCAGAACCTGCATTCTAGCACTCAATGTTCTCGTTGGTATAAGTAGTTGCATCTGTACGGTGAATATATTATTTTGGTCGGTTAATCATATTTGCGATATGTGTCTTCTGTGTTTTGGTTCAAGATCTACAACAAATCGCAATATCAGAGAATGATTGGTATTCTTTAGGCGTCGGGATCAGTCTTGATCTTTTTTTCGAGGCTTTCGGTAACTTCTTCGTACGCCTCCATCGTGAAGGCTACAGGAAGACCACCGCATGTAACATTTTTAGAGCCTTTAGCATCGTGGATGATGATGATTTTTGGGTACTCACGAAATCCACGAAGCAAATCCTCGATTGTCTACATCGTGAGAACTCCAACAACTAGAATGATCTATGGCACCATTTGTCTACAACAACGACATATTTCTCGGCAGCCATACAACTTGGACAAACTATGGCACCTTTCGTCTAAATCAATTCCTATGTAATTTATTTTATCTACATGTTTAGGGGTACAAATGACTGCGTATTTAGGGTAGATTTTAGCTCGTAGTGTCCTAACCCAATAATTTATTTTTTTCATCTTATGTATTTCGTACTATTTCGACGTAAAAAAATTTGCTTCGGCAACATGATTTATAATTACAATTACTGAATGACTAAAATTTTTAGCTTCTTATTTTTTAATTACAATTATACGCCTCAAATACTACGCCTTTAAGCTTTAGGATTACCCGAGTGCGATAATTAACTTTATGGATAAACCCTTCAAACATGCTTCTAAATTTATTTTACCTTTTTATTCATGCCTAATTTCGATCTATTTTCAGAGCCATTTTTATACCAGTTACACTATCTGTTCTATGCCAATATCAGCCTGAAATGTAAAGTTAAGTTCCAATACGTTGATGGTGGAATTTTAAATAAAATTAATTAAAGTGACATCGTGTCTTGTAAAACGCGAGGTCCACTGCCATGTCAGATATCTGGCCTGCTCCTCTACTGCCACGTCAGGAATCTCTGAAGACCTCACGTTTTGCATAATGCGGGGTCCTTTAAAGCGTGCCTTTAAATTGAGGGCTTAGGGCAAAGCAGCCACCATCCAGCCCCATCAATTGCAACATCGTGTTGTGGCTGGAACCTTCATATCAAATCTTAAAAAAAGAATTTAGTTGCAGCTACTAATGGCAACAAACTACATACTGGGAAAATTTTCTCACAAAGTTATTTCCCCGATATTGTGGTTTGTTGGTATACGTAGTTGCATTTACATGATCACAATAAGCTTTTGTCGGGTTAACAATGTTGGTGAGAAGTGTCTTCGGTGTTTTCGTACGAGACCAACAACGAATCACAATATCGGGAAATGATTGGTCTTCTGCAAGTGACCGTAACCTTCTTAACCTTTTGTTCAATGACACGAGTAACTTATTTTTACACCTCAATCGTGGAGGCTAGATGAAGACCACAACATGAAACCGCAGTCAAAGCCCCCACCATTGCGGATGAGGAGGATCAGTGGTTCAAGGTGACTGTTTAAGACCGGCATACGAAGCTTCTGATCTCCGTCCATTTTGTGGAAGAATTTTTTGAGGTTCTATTGACCGGTTACAATGTCTAGAGACCCTTATGCCAATATCAACCCTAAATACGCCTTTTGAGATTGAAGAACAACCCGGCTGTTTAGGGTTGAATTGGCATGGTAGAATTGACCATCTTTGTTGGCCACCTCAAATAGTCTTTTGAGCTTAAAAAAGAGCACCACATGTATTTGTTTAAAACATAATAATTTTATTTTCTCTTACTTGTTTTATAAATGAGTTGAAATATGAAACAATGAACTTAAATTAAATTAACTTCAATTAAAATGTCATTTAAGCTTATCGTTCCTGCACAAAACCATGATTCGGAACCATTTTCAGCGCGATATTTATACTGTTTACAACGTATCGTGCGTGCTAATATCAGTCTCAGATGGAAGCCAAGTTCCAGTACTATACCTCCAAGCCCAACAATTTTGAAAATTCTCGGATTAACAACCTAGGAAAACAACTCAAACATGCCTATGAAGCCATTTTCAAGGCCAAAAACAAGCTTTGTAACCATTTTCAGGGCCATTTCTATACCGTTTACAATGTTGATTTTGTGCCAATATCAGTCTCAAATGAAAGATAAGATACAATACTAGGTCTCTAAACTAAAATATTACGAAGATTATTCTAATAATAACACAGGAAAACACCTCCAACATACATACCAAGCCATTTCAACTTCATATTCTTGAACAAAAACTAGCATCCTAACCATTTTGAACGTGTTTTTTAAACATTCTACAATGCTTCGTACGAGCCAATCTCAGTCTCAAATGGGAGATAAGTTCTAATACTACGTCTTTAAGCTTAAAATTTAGCAAAAGTATTCGGCTAATGGCAGGATAAAAAACCTCAAACATGCCTATACACCCTTGTATTTCAGCCTCAAAAACAAAGACCTCACTTTCTGCAGAACGCGAGGTCATTATAAATTTCTCTCACGATATAATCAATATCTCGGGGACCTCGCGGTATGAAAAACGCGAGGTCTTATCCAATAATTTTAAATTACGCAGTATGAAAAGTTGGCCCACGTCAGATGGACCTCGTTGTTCGTGTAACGCGAGGTCAGTGCTCGCTTTTTCCAATACGCGAGGTAGCCTTACGTGATTTGGGGGTCATTTTTATAGATAACATTGGCAGAGGGTCATTTTTGTAGATAAGTATTAAAAGGGGTTTTTCATATAATAAAGCTGATTTGAAAAGATTTTACAAAGATGCCACGTCAGGACCTCAAAATCTTAAAAATAAAATATGAATTAAGAACTCAATCAATATCAAATTTAAAAATTTTAAATTATTCCTTGAAATTTTTAAGTGTCCTTTGAACTCCATAAATTATTTATAGATCGATCTGCATGAATCAATATAATTTTAAATATATTATTCTCTCAGTCCCACTTATATTGTCACATGTTAATTTTTTACAAAGTTTAAAAAAAGTTGTGTGGTGTAAAATAATTTAAATGACAAGTTTAACCTTAAAAAGTTAACTTTTGTTTTTGTTGGAAAACTAAATAATGATAGAAAAGTAAATTTGTCTTATAAAAAGTTGTTAAATTTTTCAAAGTGATAATTTGAGTAGAACAATTTTAAAACACAAAAGTGACAATTTTATTGGGACATGGGGAGTATATGTTAATTTAATTGAATTCGTTAAGTTTGAGCTCATTCTATATTTTGAGTCTAAGGCAGAAGCTGAATTTTCTAACTTTTATGTTTTGTAGCTTTTGAGACAAAATCTAAGTTTTAAACGACTGTTCTTCATATCTGGTGTGATCGTTTAACATTATCTATGTGTCCAACAGTCCAACAATTAAAAAGTATTTTCGAACAAAACTTAAATTTATTTAGAATGCGAAATGTTTAAGAACATGAACGTTGTAAACATGAACGTTGAAATATCCCAATTTTTGTCTAGTGACCAAAATATAAAATTTGAAAGTTTTGTGGCTAAAGTATAAACTTTGGAAAAGTTCAGGGATTAAAGTGTAATTTTCAAAAGTTATGTATTTTAACCCGGTAAATGAATAGTTTACCCACAAGAATGACGTTTCCGTGTTACCCGAATTTTCGTACGGAGTTTGTATTAATGGCTATAAAACGATAAAGTTCGAAAAAATATTTGGATAATCAGATCAAGCTAAAATCTTAGAGATAGTTCTATGGACCTTAGAAGAGTCATAAAATATCATTTTATGGATATTTGGATGTTTAAAAGATCATGGAAAATTTAAATCAATCGAAATGACATGGAATGACAATTTTGTGAGTAAGCTAATCAGTAAATGGCATTTTGGTCATTTTGCCCAAAAGGGACATGGAAGGAATTTTGAGATTTCTTTTATGTATGAATAGTGTCTGATTAGAATCCAACTAAGTCTAGTTGGAATGTTACAAAATGGAAAATTAGAAATATAAATATAGTTGGAGGGTGTTTTTGGAAAGTGGAATTTATTGAATTAAAAATTCATTTTTAATGATACAAGTGTCTTAAATATATGAAATATGAAGGAATTACCAGCAAAAATACTCTCCAAAACGTTGGTGAAGAGAAAAAGAAGAGAAAAATTTTACAAGCTCAGTTTAAGCCCCGAATCTCGGTTTTCAGGTAATCTTTCGAACTACAAAGTTGTTCTACTCTTCGAGCTCTATCTTTTGATGTAAATTATTCATAGAATACTTTCTTGGTTGATGAGATTTTATATGAGGAATAAATTAGGGTTTATGAGCAAATTGGGGCGTTTATGATTTTATGAATCCATGGTTGATTTTAAGTTAGAATCATGCTTGTATGATGTCAGAATCATGTTATTGAGTTGGGATTTAAAACCTACATATTTTGGTTTGAATAAATAATATTAGGGTTTATGGATTCAAGTCTAACTTAAGGTTTGTGATGTTGGATTAATGATCTAGTAAGCTTGATTTGTTGTTTGGAAGCAAAACCTTAAGTTAAATACATAGGGACCATTTCGGCAAGCTTAAAAATTAAGGGTCCAGATCTGATTTTTATGAATTTGATGTGTATTTATATTATTAATGATGTTAGAGACATGAAAGTTAGAATGCTAAACCGACGATTAATCACATTAGTGACCATTTTGAAAAATTGTCAAACTTGAATGGTCTATTCGACAAAGAGGATATGTAGAAGGAGTAAATCTGATTTTTAGTTAAAATTATGGAATTAAGGTATTAATGTTGATTTGAGGACTAATTTGCAAAATTAAGAAGCTTGAATCCTTATATTTGAAATTTGGTGACCACCTCGACAAAACAAGAGAAGTTAGAAAAGTAAAGGTTTAAGCTTATTTTGATGAAGGATGTAAAGAGAACATATGAATACAAGATTTATTCTAGTCATTTGAAGTAAAGTGATGGGACTAAATTGATAACTAGAGAAATATGGAGAAGTTGGTATAAATTAGAAGTTATTTATGGAAAGTTATGTTGGAATTTGAATTATGGCAGTAAGATTTTGCCATAAATTCTAAAAAAATGGTCAGATGATGAATTTTATACCATTGTAAAAATTTGTTAGTCTTGTTTCGCTTCCAACAAACGGAAACTGATTTCAAGTTCCGAGTTAAAAGATATGAATTTTTAATCGAATAAGGCCAGAAAACTTACAGAGCAGTTTCTGCCTAGACAACTCTGTGACGTGAATGTAAGGAATTTTCATAATTTTTGTATATTTTATTAATTTATGTGGTTTATACCATTAGAACCGTTATAGAATCTAGTTTCTCCATTATAAAGGAAATTAAGATCTAATGTGTATTCTGCCTTGTATAAGTAAATCTTTGAAGGTAGCGCAAGCTATCAGAAAATGGAATTTGAAACATTTTGTATTTAAATGTTAGTTAGCAAGCTCGGCAGAATTATTAGAAGTTCAAATTGGTTAGTAAGGACCATAATGAGTTTTTGAATAGTACAAGGAAGAAAGAAAAATATTTAGAAATTTTACATTCGAATGGTTATATTAGACAACATGTTTAAGGTATTGTTAGATTTGAATCTAACAAATATTTTATTATATTCATGTGATTAATGAAGTTAAGTCTGAATCAAAGAAGGTTCTAGGTACTATGAAAGAAATGATCGAACTAGGACTTAGTGAGGCATTATATTAAGTGGCCAAGGTGAGTGCATTTTTACCTATTATATATATATGATATGAGGAAGACTTGTGATAAGTCAACCTTGATATTAATGAAAATGTATGTTGATCAAAGTTATGCAAATGGCATGAAATATTAAATGGCATATGTGATACATTGATATGGCATAATAATTTATGTAAGATAAATCAGATTTTAGATATTGGGTATGAACTGCCTAATATTGACTTATATGATTTATATTGATGCTTTGAAACTATTGGGAAGTCTTTGGTATAATTGGATATCCATAGAGTCCTAGCAGCTGCGTGTTACCTCTCTAAAAGTACTATTTTTAATGCAAATCTTACAATGCTTTTACTTGTTTTTAGGTACATTTAGTTGCATTAGGATGTTAAAACCATGCATTTACATAAGGAGTTTATTTTCCTGTCTATACCAGTGTGAAAGGTTGTTTTGTTGGCAATTTTGCAGGTTTGGCATAGTATCTGGCTCAGAAAAATAACATAGGAAGGAATGCCATAGAGAATGCCGAGTGTTGTTGTCAGAGATGGACCAGAAAAGGCCAAGCACCGGTTGGCAAAGAAGTGAACTTGATGTCAAGCCAATAACCCTTGGCAATGCCAGCCCGAAAAAATAGGACCAGATCAGACTACAAAAAATAGCATTTGATCAAACTCCGAAAAAATAGGATGGCGAAAAAATATGATGCCAAGTCTGTCTGGCACAGATGGATCGAACGATGCCAAGCTCGGCTGCCAAATGATCAACGGCACATGACGTCAGCCCTAGTGAAAACCTGATCAGCTTATCACTTCAAATCTGGATAAGATGATCACATCCTGTATCCCTTGCGCATTCAAATTCAAACTCAAAGGCTTATCATATGCCCTCCTTGCACGCCTATTTAAAGACCAAGCAAGCAAGCATTCGATGAGTGGTTTTTGGGGATTTTTGGTGGTGCTTGATCGTGAGTGATTGGAGTAAGGAGTTGGAGTGCGACGATTGACAACCAGCCGCACCAAGGAGGGAGGTTCAACCACTTAGCCAAGAGCCTGGATCTTAAGGGCTGCATCGAGAGACCCCTCTCGCCCATTCCCTTGTTTTAAGTAGTTTTAATTTTGTTTTAATAATGATGTATTTGGAAAAATTTTGTGAATTTTGGGTTAAATCCCTCACCATAAACTAATTCAATAGTTGGTAGGGGATGTTTTGCGTTGAACGTTATTTTATGTTTTAGTTTTTAATAATAAATCTACCTTCGGCATTGTTTTATCTATTCGGCATACTTTAATGTTTTCTAAATACTATGCCAAGCGAGAGCTGGCACTGTTGGCCTATTGCTCCTCAATATCTTAACAGACTTGGGGTGGCAACGATTAAGTTGTTGAATACTGAGGAGAGAAGCTTTGAGAGAAGTCGTTCACGTAGATGAACTTACTTCAGGAGTGAAATCTACCCCTTAGGAGTATAGATTGGATCTTAATCAAATTGGTTTATTTAAAAGCATGCACTCTAGAGATATAGGGGTTTTTACATGATCAATTTAGGGCAATGACCATCGAGAGAGGTTTTGCTAATTTTGAATCTGCTCGGTAAACAATGCCAAGACATGTTGTTATTAAAGGCTAGCATGACATGAATAGCGTGAAAACCAGTCATTCTCTGCCAACGCTCATCATTCATTAAAGCATCTTCCTTGCCAACGTCTTTACTTTTATTTCTTTTCTTTTCAAATATTTCCAAAACCAACTTCAAAACAAATCAACTTTTTCTCAAGGCAAGAAACAATCAAAGCAATCGAATTCCAAGTCAATCTTTGTGGGATTGATACTCAGCTTACCAGCTGTATTACTTGCATACCGTGTATACTTGCACGCAAAAGACTCATCTTGGCACGTTTTAATACTTCTCCAACACATATCTTTTGCCAGCATTCACTCAGAGAGTCTACACTGCGTCATAGCACTACGGTGCGAGATAGACTCTTCGGGTTCGAGATAGACTCTTTGGGGTCGAGTTAGACTCTACGGAGTCAGTTCAAACACTATGGTGTTACATAGCACAAAATGTGCGAGTATGAGGAGCAAAGGGCGTCCTCGAGTACGTACCCATCATTAGACGCTACGGCGTTGTAGACACTACGGTGTCGGTTATGATGACTCGTGTACCAAAGTATCACATTATATTGTACTTCGGGCTATAATACATGAAATGCATTTATGCAGGTAGTTACGTTAAAAAGCTTAACGTATATTTGATTAATAAAATAAAGATTTGATGATATGATATAAACTGCAATTGGGACTCGCTTGCCATTTTGCAGGAACTGTATTGCACTGTTACATGACAGAGTAATAACTTTGATAAGTCAGTTTTATATGATTCTATATTTTTATATAATATACACAGTAATTTGTTTATTTATGTTATTTCGATACATTTAAATGCTTTACTTTAATTTATAGTTGCCTCACTAAGTGAATACTTAGCGTGTACTATTTCACACGTAGGTTATTGGGAACTTACCAGAATAGGAGTCAAGCATGTTGATCAAGCTGTAATCTGACAAACATCAGTAAGACATTCTAATTTATGATATTCTCTAGTGGGCATGTATCAATTTATTCGTTAGTTGTTTTAAAGTTATAAGTTTGATTAATAGTCAGATAAATATAAATTATTCGTATGGTTAAAGAATTACTGGTAATGATATTTAATCGGGTAAAATTTTATTTATCGTTTATCGCGTAACAATTTTAAATTTAAGAAAAAGGGCCTAGGCAATGTACCTAGTTTTCACTCCGAGTTATATACTTGTTTTAATAACTGACTAACATGTTTTATAAAACCAATTCATGGTCAAAACTAACAATCTGCAAATAGGCTATGAATACTTCAAAAGTCAAGAAATTGTTATTTTATAAACTAGTTTTATGTCAGATGTTTTTTTATATAAAAATTACAAGTCTAGAACCCTGTTAAAAATATTGTGACATTCTTAATGTGTATTCGTATTATGAGTATACGTTAAGGGTGTTACAAACGTAAAAGTAGAAAAAAAGATGTGTGGCCATAAGTTAGGAATTAGGCGAAGAGATAGATAAAAGATTAGCATTTAGTAAGGATGATAATGGAATGAGATGGAGGTGGATTTTGTTAAATTTACCGTCGCTCCATAGTTATATGTCATAGTTTACGATTTGTCATGTTTCACTATAGAAGTGTGCACGGTGTATGTGCCTTTATAAAGGGCTAAGAAAATTAAACAGATATTACCATGTAATCACACTAAAATCTTGTTTAGGGTTTAGGATTTGAGGGATTAAGTGTAGTAGTTTTGAATTTAGGGGCCGATGATAAAATTTCTAGTTTAGGGTTAAAATTTAAGATTTATAAGTTAAAACCGAAATCCCTAACCATATTACCCTAAACCATAAATTCTAAACCCCTAAACTCTAAATCTTAAACTAAAATCCTAACCCCTAAAATTGAGGCGTTTGTGGAAACAAAAAGTTTCCACCACCTGTGTATGGGATAATAATCCTTATTTTTTTTAGTATTTTCAACTTTTAAAACAAGTGAATATAAGCATAATGTTTTCAAAATATTTAAATATAATTAGTAAAACATTTCCTACAATTTTTTAAACATAAAATATAAAAAATTAAGAGTTTGTTTGGTTTTAGGAAATATTTTCTTTTTTTATTTTCAAAAAATAATTTTCATTTTTAATTTTTTAAAATTTAGAAAACATGCTTGGTTAATAGGGATGTGAACTTGTTTTCAAAAATAAAAATAGTAAAAATGTGTTTGGTATCTAATTTTTCAAAATAGAAATGAAAAAATAATTATTAAATAATTAAAATAAAATATAGTTAGAAAATACTATTATAATAATAAAAAATATGAGTAAATAAACCAAAGTTTTTAAAAAAATGGCATTAGAAGGATTCGAACCCAGTTTAAAATGAATTTAAAATTAGAAAATCATTGTTTTTATATTTTTCCACTTTTCTGAAATATTTTCAATGAAAACAATGTAAACATCTTTTTATGTTTTCAAATTTTCACTTATTTTTATTTTTTAAAAATTATTTTCTAATTTTACAATCAAACACATTTTCTTTATCGTTTTCTATTTTCCAAAATAAAAACAGATTTCATTTTCTAGAATCAAACACACCCTAAATGTTTTTAAATAGTACAATTATATATTCTTACTCATTAAATAGTTATATATGTATAAAAATAAAACATAAATTTCATATAGCAGAGCAAAGCATAGATGAGCAATTATCATAATTGCTTCATACCTACTCTCTAGAAGAAAATTCATTCACATTCACTTTTTGAAAAAAATAGTCCACTCCATTTAAAATGAATCGGTTTGGTCAACGATCAGTTAGTCTAGCAGGAAGATGTATTAGGTTCCTGAGTAAGGTTAAAAGTTCAAATTTTAACGTTGTGAATATAAAAAATTGAATTGAGAGGTTCATCTCATAATGGAAGTTTACAAAAATCGATTTAAATAAGTCGACCAATGAATATGATACTAAACGGTTTCAAGGAAATAATCGGTTTGAAATGATTCCTTGAGACTTGGGACTCCAATGGATGCTAAAATAAAGGCAGAACGTGAATGGCAATAATGAAATGAAGCAAAACGCATGGCTCACAACTCCTCAACTTTTTTCAAATCCCTTCTTACTTTCCTTATTTATCATCCTCCCCAATTCCATTTCACAATCAACAAGTCCCCCAAGAAATCAAAGTCAAAATCCAAACAAAAAACCTAACATTTCTTGATAAACAAAGCAAACAAAAACAAGAAAGATTCGATCAAAATGTCGTGGCAAAGTTACGTAGATGAGCACTTGATGTGTGACATCGAAGGCCAAAATCAGCGCCTTACCGCCGCCGCTATCATTGGCCACGACGGCAGTGTTTGGGCTAAGAGCAAAAAGTTCCCCGACGTATTCATCATATTTCATGCTAACCCTATTTTTTGTCTCTTTCAATCTGATCCGATTTGATATGATTATTTTGTTTTATTTCGTTTATCACTTACAGTTGAAGGGTACTGAGATTGGTGACATCATGAAAGATTTCGACTCACCGGGCCACCTCGCCCCGACTGGCTTACACCTATGCGGCGTGAAGTATATGGTGATCTAGGGCGAGCCCGGTGCTGTTATTCGTGGCAAAAAGGTAATCCATATAATGTCGTGTCTTCGATTATAATTTCGTTGGCTGTACGTTTGTTCCGACTCGAATTTTGTGTAGGGATCGAGAGGGATCACGATAAAAAAGACAGCGCATGCGCTTATCTTCGGGATCTATGATGAACCGGTGACTCCGGGACAGTGCAACCTTGTTGTGGAGAGGCTGGGAGATTATCTTGCTGATCAAGGCCCGTAATGGACCGACAAAAACAATGGTGTATTGTTTTTGCTTATTCTATGGTTTTGTTAAGTATAAGATTGTTTGATATATTCCATATATGTTCTTTTTGGGCACAAATTTGATGCCATCGTTTTTTTTCAATGGATTTCCATGATTTGGGTTTTCCTTATCAAGATTGACACCGGTACATACCCTACCCGTTGATACAAGATTTTAACATTTTAAATTAATTTTTAATGAATTCTACCTTAACTATTTTTAATTTTATATATTTACATTTGAAAATAAAATGTTACTTTTAATCAAGTTTATTGAAGTGAATTAATAATTTTGATTATATTTATATGAATATAATTGAAGTATTTTTGTATTCAACCTAACAAGTGTTTCCAGTGAAAAAAAATGATAATGTTCATCCTAAGAGACTCGGGTTTAGTCGCAATATCTGCAAGGTGTGTGCATGTCAAAGGGTTAAGAATATCTATGAACAGATATTACATTGTAATCACCTTTAAACTATTCAAAAAAATATTTTTGTATTATATATATTACATATAAAAGAATATTTAGACAATAACGATAAATTCGAAGTAGTACATTGAAACACATCAGTACTGTTATGTACCAATATTTGAGTGAAAAAAATGGCTTAAGGGTGTAAAAAGCCATTGAATTTAAAAAAAAGATTAAGTCCCTGAATTTTTTTGCCACCAATTAAACTCTTGAACTAAAAAATTCAATCAATTAAGCCATTTGACCAATTTTGACCGTTAAATCTTGATAATTTTTTATTTAGATATTACTGGCACATTATACATTACAGTTCTATCGTGTTGCATTTACAGATTTTTTTCAAAAAATATTTTTTATAAATTTTATACGTGCTTTGAAATTTTTAGAACTTTTAAAGTATTTTTAAATAAAATAAAAAATTCTAAAAATGTCAAGTGGAAACACTGTGACACGACACATTGCTAGGGGTGTTCAAACGGTCGGTTCGGTTAACCGACCGAACCGAACATCCCAAAATCCCTTAACCGATTTTTTTCCTATTAACCGTTAACCAAATCGATTTTTTCAAATTTTTTTAACTAAACCGAAAAAAGTTTGGTTAATTCGGTCGGTTAACCGAATTAACCGAACTTTTTTTAAAAATTTTGGGTAAATTACACAAATGGTCAATCAAACTATGTTAAAATGATCTTTTTAGCTACTTAAATTTCAAAAGTTATAAAACAACCATTAAACTTATCGAATTATTACATAATGATCATTGATTCATTGCACGTTATAAATTATTGATAAATATTGAAGATTTTAATGATTATTTTTTAATAATTAATAAATTTAATGATCATTTTGTGCTAATTTTATAAAGTTTAATGACCATTTTATAATTTTTAAAAGTTTAGTGACCAAAAATAAAAATATATAATATATAAAAATTTCGGATAATTTGGTTAACCGACCAATTTCGAACCAAATTAACCGATAATCGAAGTTTGAAAAAAATCATTAACAGTTAACCGATCGAACCTAAAATTAACTGACCGATTAACCTAAAAAAATTTCGCTTCGGTCGGTTAATTCGGTTAACCGAAGTTTTGAACACCCCTACACATTGCACCAACAGATAAAAAAAACTGTCGAAAATTAATAGTCAAAGGGCTTAATTGATTAAATGTTGTGGTTCAAGGGATTAATTGAGTACAAAATATATTTAGGGGCTTAATTGATTTCCCCCAAAAGTTTAAAGGCTTTTTACGCACTTAAGCAAAAAAAAAAAATACACCGACATTGATATTGATTATTTTAATCTCAATTTCAACAATAACTACAAAAATTGTAGTATTTTGACTCTGAAATTGCATCTCATTATCACTTTGTCACCTAAAAAATTATTCGGTTCAATTTGACCCCATAACCTTTATTCTGTAAAGTATATTATCTCACTTTGTTCTTATGTTACCAAAAAAGTTACATGACACTCTAAAAATGTGTCACCTATGTCATGTAACATAGTAATATATAAGGGTGATAATGAGCCTGACCGGCTCGCAAGCCACTCGGGCTCGGCTTGGTTAAAGTTCGGTTCAAGTAAGCTCAATTCGAGCTCGGGCTCGGTTCGAGACTTTAACAAGTCGAGCCGATCCGACCCAAGCTAGGCTTGAAAAGCTCGTGAACATGCTCGAAATAATTATATATATATATAATTTTCATATACACTTGTATGTTTCAATGTTGTTATCTTGTTATCATGGTTAAATACTTTAAATGTCCTTCTCCTTATGGACTTGTATAATTTAGAAAATGTACTATGGTTACTTGCGGACTTCAAAAATAAATATTATCTTTTTCCAAATAGGTTTTCACATGTTATTTTTCAAAGCTTCAAAAAAAATTTAAAAGCAATTTGAGGAAAGCAATAACCCGAGCCCGAGCCGAGCTCAAACTATCCAACTCGAGCTCAAGCTCGAGCTTAAAATTTCGAGCTCGACGAGCTTCAAGCCCGAGCTGAATCGAGCCTGGATAGGCGCGGACCCGGCTCTGCTCGTTATCACCCTAGTTATATATAATAAACTCGAAAATTTTCAAATAATTCATAAAAAATCTTGAAAGAATTTTAGATTGTTGTATCTCTGAATTTCTTAAATATATTATTCTGATTTTTTAGTTTCATATATAATGTGTCAATAGTATTCTAGATTACACGTTTTCTAAAATGTCATGATTTCTTATAATAAAATAAAAGAAAATAATATACTTCACAAAAAAATTAAGGATCAAATTAAACCAATATTTCTTCATAAATATAACTTAATGGGCTAAAAAATAGTCTAACCGTGTATATTATTTTAATTTGACATTATACCAGCAGTTTATGGGCTAAAATAACATATTTCGTGAAAAAAAAATTAAGAATCAAATCATTACTTCAACAAAAAAATTATTTTGTGGTGTTAACCGGGTAAAGTCATGAATTAAAAGTTAACGAGTCAAAAATAAAAAAATAAAAGACTAAAAATTATCACTAATAGAATTCAATATGCTGACTTCAAGTAAAACAAATTTATTCTCACTTCCACACTTTACTACTAAGAAAAGAACCATTTTATGATATTAGATCATGTACAATAAATTATTACTTAAAATTGTACAAAGACCAAATTATAAAAAAATGGACTGTAAGAATGGGCCGCATGAGCCAACCCCTATCAGCTTCTCATATAACTTCGCCCATAATAATAACAAAATATAACTTAAATATAAGTTATGATGATATTATAACGAGTAACTTATCTATCTTAGGGTCCGTTCGTTTCATTGTAATTGGTTTTTCAGAAAATGATTTACGTAAAATAAATTATATTTTTTAGAAAACAGTTTACAGAAACCATTTTACTATGTTTGGATGATATTGTGTAAATCATTTTTACGTAATTTGATAAATTTTCCTAAAAAATATTTTTTAAAAGTTATTTTTTGTGATACGAACATTACATTTTTTATCTTTTATTTTTTATTGAATTAATTTATATTTTACAAAATTTTGAATATATATTACAACATTTTATTTTATACAAGTGCATAAAATTAAAATTAATATCTCTCAATTTTTCTTATAAGTGTAAATAAAGTGTTACAATCTTGATAAATAAAAATAAAGTGTTACAATAACATGAGTTCTCTGAAAAGCAAGAATCATATAAAAAAATGAAAGGATTTTCTTTCCATATGTAAATTTCTCATACAAAAAACTAACAAAAATAACAGTAGCAGCAACATCAAGCATTCATTACTCCATAGCCAACTGCATACGACGATTCAAAATATTTTATTAGATGTTTCGACTATAAATTTTAGTCATTTGTCTATAATTGATGATTTTCTTCCAAAAGACTTCAGTTAACTCTGTAACGATCCGAATTTCAGAATTCATGTGTCGCTTTAATTCGAGTTATGGGCTTGGTGTAGTGGGCCTTGTGAGAATGGGCTCGAGGGAGCCTTAGTAAACCTTTTTAAGTAGATGGACTTTACTTTGGGTTGGTTAATTGTGGGAGGGTAAGGAAAGGGTAGAGAAGTAAATTCTCTCACTTTTGAAGGAAAAGAGATGGGCGACTCTTTAATTTCTGCAGAAAAAGTTAAGGGGATGAGCTCACCCTTGTCTCCCAATCTCTTCTCATCCTTTTTCACCATTTTCCTTTGGAGATTCAAAAGTAAAGGTCAAATCTTTGTCCTTTTGAATTGAAATTTTGAGTACAAGTGAGGGGGAAAGGTTATCAACATCAAGTGATCTACCTAGCAAGGTAAGTTTCATCAAGTTTGTTGGGGGTTGAGAAATTTGGGTTTTGGTGGGGGCTTGGAGAAGATGAACGTGAATAGGAGATTTAATCACGTTTTTGTTGTTGGAATCACTTTTAGCCATTCTTATTTTCTTTTAATAGTGTTGTAACTCGTATTACAACATTTGATTGTAGTTAATGAGGTTAAAAAGCACTCCAAGGACCAAGGGAAAAAAGGCTTGAGCTAGAGGAAGGGCTTATTTTTCTAGCTTTCTACACTACTAACACCCATTTATTCTCGGAAATCATCATTGTGATTGCCTTGTTGCTAGATTGATAAATTGGTTGTTTGAAATGCTTGAGTCTTCATTAACGGCTAAACTTAAATTGGGTGTTAATATGGCTTAAAAATGGTAAGAAACCACTTAAACTACATTCTATAAAGTGTAGGTTTGATTTGGGGTCTTTCTTTTTTGGGTTTTGAGGGCTTGGGAATGATTCTCGAACTCCGGAGAGTAAGTTCTGGGTTTGAGTACCAATATGAGTTGAATGAGTATCGGTAACCTGTGTTAAATTGGCCAAAATCAAGCCAAATTGGAAGGCGTATCGGTATGCCTAAGGGGGTATCGGTACCCTCGTTTCATCAATTTCCAATAGTCAAAATGTGTATCGCACGCGTTTGGGAACGATTGGTACACTGAGATATCATCGACACGGCCGTGTGTATCGGGACAAGGTTTTGAGTTAAACCCCTTCTAAAGGTAAGTCGGGTATCGATACGTGTAAGTGGGTATCGATACCCACTGGAGCATATCAATACTCTTAGATGGGTATCGGTATCTGTCCGAAAATTTCATTTTGAGTTCGAGAGACCTATAATTCAAGAACTAGGGCCCAATGGGCCTTTAATGTGGTAAAATGAATAGTAAAACTGATAATTTGATAAACTAACCTCATATAAGAGCATAATGAGTAATAACTCGGTAAATGTTGGGTGACTTGTTTATAATAGCAATCATAGGGATCCTCGGTGGATCGTGTGTGATTATGTGCCAAGTAAGAGCACTTGTGTGGTTGGATTACTTTGATTTGGTGGGATCCGGATACCCATTGAGAGTGTTGCAACACTAAGAGGTAAACTCTCGGATGTACGTTTTCGAGACTGTGTGACACTGTGCCTCATCCGATGATACTCGATGAGAGATTCCGTATGAGTATACGTTCCTAGGACTGTGTGACACCGGGCCTCACTCCAGGTTTGTTGGTATAGTGCATATGTTCCGTGTGATATTATTGCATCGTTTGCTTGTTATATGTTTAGGCGGCTAGAGGTAGCTCTATATGTATTATATTGCCATTTATCATTCTTTAGCTACATGCTCTTATTTATGATTTGCATGAAGCATGGTTGAGTGGAAGTGTATCCACCGAGCTTCGTTAGCTCAGCGTTCAGAATTGTTGTTTTCGTTCGCAGGTTAGTAGGTTGGCGTGCATCGTTGGAGCACCATCGGAGTAGGACCTCAACATCGACTTGTTGTTTGAGTACCATCGGAATAGGACCTCAACCATGCATCGTTGAAGCATGGTTGAGTGGAAGTGTATCCACTGAGCTTCGTTAGCTCAGCGTTTGGAATTGTTGTTTCCGTTCGCATGTTAGTAGGTTGACGTGCATCGTTGGAGCACCATCAAAGTAGGACCTCAACATCGACTTGTTGTTTGAGTACATTACTTAGATTATTTGGGCTATGTATTCGTAGGACCCTATGTTTGTATTGTAACTATTATTTTGAATTTTAAATTATGAGTGAATGCTTTTAATTATGTATTTTAAATGGAGCTCTCATGTAACGTTTTAACTATTTCGTTTATGTTAAATATTTGAACTTAATGAATTTTATAAAATGAATGTGTTGGGCTAAATCTAATTATAAATTTTATGATTTTGGGTTAAGGCTTGTGTTACAAGCTCTCTAAAGCACTTTATTCTTTGCTCTTAAACAACTCTACAACCTGAAAATAAAGATGAACACATAAAAAACAACAAAACTTCTCAAGAACATCCCACTTTAGATTCTCCATCACACATTAAGCCAATCACTGCATTCAATTCCCACCCACCAATTTCCCTGTCAAAATTATTGCAAAAAAAAGTACATTTGTCTTTCTGCAACTACGAAGAACAGAAAAGTGCGAAACCTTTTATTGTGCTTGAGATGAGTTAGATTGATCTCAATATTGAACTCCTTGGTGGGATTTTTCACCATAGAGCTTGTAAAAGAAATAGTCCATGAAGGAGAATGGGATGATTGCTTTGCATCCTCCAACTCAATGTGCTCAACACTAAAAGCTCCATTCTTCGTATAGTTCAAACACAAATTTAGATTCCCCAACCTGTTATTAACAAGCGACAACTATTAGATCGAATCAAATTTACAGCGCCGAAAAACAAAAACTATCCCTTGATTTTTAACCTTAAAATCTAAAAGCAATGGGACTTCAATTTCCTCCATTTTGGCTGCAAAGGATAGACATACCACAGCTAGTAATTGCATCATCCAAGCATTACCCTTCTACATCATTCCAGATATTCAATCAATTAGATAGAGTTTAGTGAAAGGGTAGGTCCAAAAATTTGAAGAATCTCATGTTGATTGGCTTAGGGGTAATGCATATTGTCACGTAGGAAGGAAGGCGGGTCATTAATCCCAGATCGGAAAGGAAAAGTGTGGTCTAGGATATATAAATGGTGGTACATTGATATTCTATCGGCGTATGCTTTTAGGAAGAGGATAATATCATGTGACAATTTGCAGAGAGAAACCTGTCCAGGTTGTTTATTGACAAATACTCGCACAATGGTCCAAAACCGAAATGGGTATGAACCTGTTCAACAAACATGGCAATTAAGATCAACCATTGAAACAAGCTGGAATGAAAAAACAAAATAATTGAATCCAACAGGAAATGAAGCAGAAATAGTTTCAAGACGATGAGAAACAAATGAAGATGTAAATACAGTTAACAAATCAGCATAGGCCCCAATGGCATAAAGGAAAACAAAACCCACCAATACAACTTTACAGAATGTGAAAGAAAAATGATACCAAAACAAAGAGAAAATCAAACCAAGTTCATTTCATCCAAATCAATGCGTTTTGAAAACATAACCTGGACCAGAAAAACCATTGAATTACTTCAAACCCACATTCCTAATAAAACCAATTGCTTCTTGTTGTAGATCTGAGATTGAACAAAAAAATTCATTTCTCAAAAAAAAAAACAAAAAAAGAATAGAGAAGGTGACATAGACGAGATTGCTGGTGAGTGGGGGAGAGACAGTGAGAGGCGGAGACGGTAAATGAGAGAAGAGAGAATGACAATGCTGAGATGAGAGTAAAGGATTTGAGGGAAAGGTGAATAGCTTTGGAAAATGACTTACCGACAAATTTTCGGTAGGTCATTTTACGTGGACCCTTTGTTTTTTTTTTTTTTTTTCTGTTAACTGTAGTTTAAATTATGTTGAATGTAATTGATTTTACACAGCCAAACACCAAAAAAGAGGGAAAGTGTTTTCTCGAAATTAAACTACTTCAAACAAACAAACCTTAAGTGCTAAGCAATCGGGTACTCGGTTCCTTCGGGTATCTATTTGTCGGCCCGTGTTCCGGACCATTTAATTCAGATACCCGCTATTGGGTGCCCGTAAAATTCGGGTACCCGGTTAATCGAGTAACGGATACTCGGTTCATATTTTTATTTTTTTAATTTAAATGTTTTAAAAAAAATTATAATGAACACATAAAATTTAAATATTTATAATACACAATCCAAACACAAAAATTAGTGATTTGAAGTTAGTTTTAGAATATTTGGATATATATACATATATATATTAAAGTTTATCACCAAAAAGACATTAAAAATATTAATCTTATTTTTTTTCTTTTGGTATTAAACAAATTAATAAAAATATATTCGAAAATTTTAAAACTTAAAAGTATATAATTCAAACATAAAAATAATTTAGAGATTTAAATTTAATTCTAGGTACTGATATTAAGGAACCTAAAATAAAAATATAATTTAAAACTAAATATATATATATATATATTAAAACTTATCGGGTCGGGTCGGGTACCCGGTTAACCAGAAAAATTGGCCCAGACCCGGCCCAACTATTCTCGGGTCGGGTACCCGGCCCGATCGGGTATTTTTTTCCGGGAAATACCTATTTTTTCTTTCAGGTCGTAATAATCGGGTCGGGTAATTTTGAACACCCCTACTAAGCATCTGGTCCCTTTCCAAGACGGTTGAAGTTCAATTTCCAGCACTTATCATTTCCCTTTTGGTTTTATTCCATGGTAACGTGGATGATTCTATAAAAATAATATTTGAGTGATCAAAATAAAAACATGAAAATTTGAGTGATCAAAATAAAAACATGAAAATAAGTGAGATATTAAATAAGTAGTTATTTTAATTTTTTTGTTTAATCATTTGTATCCGATTCATTAGTCGATTAGTCCAGATCAAGTTTTACATAGACCTACTATGAGACAACCCTCCAAACCTTTTTTTTATTCATAATGCTAGGGTTTGAACCCCTCACTTTAGTTAAGGGATCTAAGGTCTTATTCCACCAGACTAAATTATTCATAATTCTAGGGTTTGAACCCCTCACTTTAGTTAAGTAATGCCTCTTTGTCTCTAAACTCCTAGTATAGTGGCATAGAGTCTAAACATTCTTTAAATTACCATTTTGTTATAATTATTGGCATGATTGAAAATGTTTTCATGTATGGCATTATATGACTTGGTAATTGCATGAAAATCATGCATATTTGGACAAAATTCCACCAAACGTGTCAAATTATTACCTCTCCAAAAGTACTGCTTTTAATGTCAATCTTACAATGCTTTTGCTTGTTTTTAGGTACATTTAGTTGCACTAGGATGATAAAATCATGCATTTGCATAAGGAGTTTAGAATTATGTCTATATAAAGTGTGAATGGTTGTTTTGTTGGCAATTTTATAGGTTTGGTATAATATTTGTACGAAAAAAAAGACCTGAGAAGGAATGTCAGAGAGAATGCCGAGTGTTGTTGGCACAGATGGACCAGACAATGACAAGCATCGGTTGGCAGAGAAGTGAACTTGATGACATGCCAAGAAGCTGTTGAACTCCGAAAAAATAGGACAAGATCAGGCTCCAAAAAGATAGCAATTGGATCAATCTCCGAAAAATAGCAGACAAGATGGTGCCAAGATTGGTTAGCAGATTCATGCCAAGCTTGGATGCCAAAGCGCGTCGGCGATGTATGGCGTTAGCCCTAGCCCGATCAGCTCTAATTCAAACTTGGATAAGATGATTATCTCTTATCCTTCAAAGCATTTAAAATTCAAATGAGGAGCTCGTCATATCCCTTCCTTGCATGCCTATTTAAACACCAAGCAAGCAAGCTTTTTGGATGAGAGATTTATCGGGTGATTGAGGAGTTGGAGTGCGAGACGATTGACAACTGATTGCACCTAGGAAAGGTGGTTTGACCAGCTTGGCCGAGAGCCTGGATCTTGAAGGGTCAGTCGAGAGACCCTTCTCGCCCATTCTCTTTTCGAGTTGTTTTATCTTATTTTTAATGATGGTGTATTTTGAAAACGTTTATGGTTTTTGGTTAAATCCCCTCACCATGAACTAATCTAATAGTTGGTGGGGATGTTTGTGTTGACCATTGTTTTATGTTTTAGTTTTAATAATGAATCATTTTGGCATTGTTTTATCTATTCGGCATACTTTACTATTTCCTAAATATTATGCCAAGCAAGAGCTGGGCTTTGTTGGCCTATTGCTCCTCAATATCTTAACAGACTTGGGGTGGCAACGATTAAGTTGTTGAATACTAGGAGACAAACTTGAGAGAAGTCGTTCAAGTAGATGAACTTACCGGGAGTGAAATCTACCCCTTAGGAGTATAGATTGGATTTTAATCAAATTGGTTTATTTAAAAGCATGCACTATGGAGATATATAGGGTTTTACATGATCAATTTAGGGCAATGACCATCGAGAGAGGCTTTGCTAATTTTGAATCGCTTTCGCAAACAATGCCAAGACAAGTTGTTATTAAAGGTTGGCACGGCATGAATATCGTGAAAACCAAGCATTCTCTGCCAACGCTCATCATTAATTAAAGCACCTACCTTGCCACAAGTGCATAAAATTAAAATTAATATCTCTCAATTTTTCTTATAAGTGTAAATAAAGTGTTACAATCTTGATAAATAAAAATAAAGTGTTACAATAACATGAGTTCTCTGAAAAGCAAGAATCATATAAAAAAATGAAAGGATTTTCTTTCCATATGTAAATTTCTCATACAAAAAACTAACAAAAATAACAGTAGCAGCAACATCAAGCATTCATTACTCCATAGCCAACTGCATACGACGATTCAAAATATTTTATTAGATGTTTCGACTATAAATTTTAGTCATTTGTCTATAATTGATGATTTTCTTCCAAAAGACTTCAGTTAACTCTGTAACGATCCGAATTTCAGAATTCATGTGTCGCTTTAATTCGAGTTATGGGCTTGGTGTAGTGGGCCTTGTGAGAATGGGCTCGAGGGAGCCTTAGTAAACCTTTTTAAGTAGATGGACTTTACTTTGGGTTGGTTAATTGTGGGAGGGTAAGGAAAGGGTAGAGAAGTAAATTCTCTCACTTTTGAAGGAAAAGAGATGGGCGACTCTTTAATTTCTGCAGAAAAAGTTAAGGGGATGAGCTCACCCTTGTCTCCCAATCTCTTCTCATCCTTTTTCACCATTTTCCTTTGGAGATTCAAAAGTAAAGGTCAAATCTTTGTCCTTTTGAATTGAAATTTCAGAGTACAAGTGAGGGGGAAAGGTTATCAACATCAAGTGATCTACCTAGCAAGGTAAGTTTCATCAAGTTTGCTGGGGGTTGAGAAATTTGGGTTTTGGTGGGGGCTTGGAGAAGATGAACGTGAATAGGAGATTTAATCACGTTTTTGTTGTTGGAATCACTTTTAGCCATTCTTATTTTCTTTTAATAGTGTTGTAACTCGTATTACAACATTTGATTGTAGTTAATGAGGTTAAAAAGCACTCCAAGGACCAAGGGAAAAAGAAGGCTTGAGCTAGAGGAAGGGGCTTATTTTTCTAGCTTTCTACACTACTAACACCCATTTATTCCTGGAAATCATCATTGTGATTGCCTTGTTGCTAGATTGATAAATTGGTTGTTTGAAATGCTTGAGTCTTCATTAACGGCTAAACTTAAATTGGGTGTTAATATGGCTTAAAAATGGTAAGAAACCACTTAAACTACATTCTATAAAGTGTAGGTTTGATTTGGGGTCTTTCTTTTGGGTTTTGAGGGCTTGGGGAATGATTCTCGAACTCCAGAGAGTAAGTTCTGGGTTTGAGTACCAATATGAGTTGAATGAGTATCGGTAACCTGTGTTAAATTGGCCAAAATCAAGCCAAATTGGAAGGGCGTATCGGTATGCCTAAGGGGGTATCGGTACCCTCAGTTTCATCAATTTCCAATAGTCAAAATGTGTATCGGTACGTTTGGGAACGTATTGGTACACCTGAGATATCAGTACACGGCCCCGTGTATCGGTACAAGGTTTTGAGTTAAACCCCTTCTAAAGGTAAGTCGGGTATCGATACGTGTAAGTGGGTATCGATACCCACTGGAGCATATCAATACTCTTAGATGGGTATCGGTATCTGTCCGAAAATTTCATTTTGAGTTCGAGAGACCTATAATTCAAGAACTAGGGCCCAATGGGCCTTTAATGTGGTAAAATGAATAGTAAAACTGATAATTTGATAAACTAACCTCATATAAGAGCATAATGAGTAATAACTCGGTAAATGTTGGGTGACTTGTTTATAATAGCAATCATAGGGATCCTCGGTGGATCGTGTGTGATTATGTGCCAAGTAAGAGCACTTGTGTGGTTGGATTACTTTGATTTGGTGGGATCCGGATACCCATTGAGAGTGTTGCAACACTAAGAGGTAAACTCTCGGATGTACGTTTTCGAGACTGTGTGACACTGTGCCTCATCCGATGATACTCGATGAGAGATTCCGTATGAGTATACGTTCCTAGGACTGTGTGACACCGGGCCTCACCTCGTGTTTGTTGGTATAGTGCATATGTTCCGTGTGATATTATTGCATCGTTTGCTTGTTATATGTTTAGGCGGCTAGAGGTAGCTCTATATGTATTATATTGCCATTTATCATTCTTTAGCTACATGCTCTTATTTATGATTTGCATGAAGCATGGTTGAGTGGAAGTGTATCCACCGAGCTTCGTTAGCTCAGCGTTCAGAATTGTTGTTTTCGTTCGCAGGTTAGTAGGTTGGCGTGCATCGTTGGAGCACCATCGGAGTAGGACCTCAACATCGACTTGTTGTTTGAGTACCATCGGAATAGGACCTCAACCATGCATCGTTGAAGCATGGTTGAGTGGAAGTGTATCCACTGAGCTTCGTTAGCTCAGCGTTTGGAATTGTTGTTTCCGTTCGCATGTTAGTAGGTTGACGTGCATCGTTGGAGCACCATCAAAGTAGGACCTCAACATCGACTTGTTGTTTGAGTACATTACTTAGATTATTTGGGCTATGTATTCGTAGGACCCTATGTTTGTATTGTAACTATTATTTTGAATTTTAAATTATGAGTCGAATGCTTTTAATTATGTATTTTAAATGGAGCTCTCATGTAACGTTTTAACTATTTCGTTTATGTTAAATATTTGAACTTAATGAATTTTATAAAATGAATGTGTTGGGCTAAATCTAATTGCGAAATTTTATGATTTTGGGTTAAGGCTTGTGTTACAAGCTCTCTAAAGCACTTTATTCTTTGCTCTTAAACAACTCTACAACCTGAAAATAAAGATGAACACATAAAAAACAACAAAACTTCTCAAGAACATCCCACTTTAGATTCTCCATCACACATTAAGCCAATCACTGCATTCAATTCCCACCCACCAATTTCCCTGTCAAAATTATTGCAAAAAAAAGTACATTTGTCTTTCTGCAACTACGAAGAACAGAAAAGTGCGAAACCTTTTATTGTGCTTGAGATGAGTTAGATTGATCTCAATATTGAACTCCTTGGTGGGATTTTTCACCATAGAGCTTGTAAAAGAAATAGTCCATGAAGGAGAATGGGATGATTGCTTTGCATCCTCCAACTCAATGTGCTCAACACTAAAAGCTCCATTCTTCGTATAGTTCAAACACAAATTTAGATTCCCCAACCTGTTATTAACAAGCGACAACTATTAGATCGAATCAAATTTACAGCGCCGAAAAACAAAAACTATCCCTTGATTTTTAACCTTAAAATCTAAAAGCAATGGGACTTCAATTTCCTCCATTTTGGCTGCAAAGGATAGACATACCACAGCTAGTAATTGCATCATCCAAGCATTACCCTTCTACATCATTCCAGATATTCAATCAATTAGATAGAGTTTAGTGAAAGGGTAGGTCCAAAAATTTGAAGAATCTCATGTTGATTGGCTTAGGGGTAATGCATATTGTCACGACTAGGAAGGGGCGGGGTCATTAATCCCAGATCGGAAAGGAAAAGTGTGGTCCTAGGATATATAAATGGTGGCGCTGCATATTCTATCAGACATGTCTTTTAGGAAGAGGATAATATCATGTGACAATTTGCAGAGAGAAACCTGTCCAGGTTGTTTATTGACAAATACTCGCACAATGGTCCAAAACCGAAATGGGTATGAACCTGTTCAACAAACATGGCAATTAAGATCAACCATTGAAACAAGCTGGAATGAAAAAACAAAATAATTGAATCCAACAGGAAATGAAGCAGAAATAGTTTCAAGACGATGAGAAACAAATGAAGATGTAAATACAGTTAACAAATCAGCATAGGCCCCAATGGCATAAAGGAAAACAAAACCCACCAATACAACTTTACAGAATGTGAAAGAAAAATGATACCAAAACAAAGAGAAAATCAAACCAAGTTCATTTCATCCAAATCAATGCGTTTTGAAAACATAACCTGGACCAGAAAAACCATTGAATTACTTCAAACCCACATTCCTAATAAAACCAATTGCTTCTTGTTGTAGATCTGAGATTGAACAAAAAATTCATTTCTCAAAAGAAAAACAAAAAAAAAAGAATAGAGAAGGTGACATAGACGAGATTGCTGGTGAGTGGGGGAGAGACAGTGAGAGGCGGAGACGGTAAATGAGAGAAGAGAGAATGACAATGCTGAGATGAGAGTAAAGGATTTGAGGGAAAGGTGAATAGCTTTGGAAAATGACTTACCGACAAATTTTCGGTAGGTCATTTTACGTGGACCCTTTGTTTTTTTTTTTTTTTTTCTGTTAACTGTAGTTTAAATTATGTTGAATGTAATTGATTTTACACAGCCAAACACCAAAAAAGAGGGAAAGTGTTTTCTCGAAATTAAACTACTTCAAACAAACAAACCTTAAGTGCTAAGCAATCGGGTACTCGGTTCCTTCGGGTATCTATTTGTCGGCCCGTGTTCCGGACCATTTAATTCAGATACCCGCTATTGGGTGCCCGTAAAATTCGGGTACCCGGTTAATCGAGTAACGGATACTCGGTTCATATTTTTATTTTTTTAATTTAAATGTTTTAAAAAAAATTATAATGAACACATAAAATTTAAATATTTATAATACACAATCCAAACACAAAAATTAGTGATTTGAAGTTAGTTTTAGAATATTTGGATATATATACATATATATATTAAAGTTTATCACCAAAAAGACATTAAAAATATTAATCTTATTTTTTTTTCTTTTGGTATTAAACAAATTAATAAAAATATATTCGAAAATTTTAAAACTTAAAAGTATATAATTCAAACATAAAAATAATTTAGAGATTTAAATTTAATTCTAGGTACTGATATTAAGGAACCTAAAATAAAAATATAATTTAAAACTAAATATATATATATATATATTAAAACTTATCGGGTCGGGTCGGGTACCCGGTTAACCAGAAAAATTGGCCCAGACCCGGCCCAACTATTCTCTCGCCTGCAACCGCCCGATCGGGTATTTTTTTTTAGGAAATACCTATTTTTCTTTCAGTCGTAATAATCGGGTCGGGTAATTTTGAACACCCCTACTAAGCATCTGGTCCCTTTCCAAGACGGTTGAAGTTCAATTTCCAGCACTTATCATTTCCCTTTTGGTTTTATTCCATGGTAACGTGGATGATTCTATAAAAATAATATTTGAGTGATCAAAATAAAAACATGAAAATTTGAGTGATCAAAATAAAAACATGAAAATAAGTGAGATATTAAATAAGTAGTTATTTTAATTTTTTGTTTAATCATTTGTATCCGATTCATTAGTCGATTAGTCGGATCAAGTTTTACATAGACCTACTATGAGACAACCCTCCAAACCTTTTTTTTTATTCATAATGCTGGGGTTTGAACCCTCACTTTAGTTAAGGGATCTAAGGTCTTATTCCACCGGACTAAATTATTCATAATTCTAGGGTTTGAACCCCTCACTTTAGTTAAGTAATGCCTCTTTGTCTCTAAACTCCTAGTATAGTGGCATAGAGTCTAAACATTCTTTAAATTACCATTTTGTTATAATTATTGGCATGATTGAAAATGTTTTCATGTATGGCATTATATGACTTGGTAATTGCATGAAAATCATGCATATTTGGACAAAATTCCACCAAACGTGTCAAATTATTACCTCTCCAAAAGTACTGCTTTTAATGTCAATCTTACAATGCTTTTGCTTGTTTTTAGGTACATTTAGTTGCACTAGGATGATAAAATCATGCATTTGCATAAGGAGTTTAGAATTATGTCTATGACAGTGTGAATGGTTGTTTTGTTGGCAATTTTATAGGTTTGGTATAATATTTGGCACAGAAAAGCAGCACAGTAAGGAATGTCAGAGAGAATGCCGAGTGTTGTTGGCACAGATGGACCAGACAATGACAAGCATCGGTTGGCAGAGAAGTGAACTTGATGACATGCCAAGAAGCTGTTGAACTCCGAAAAAATAGGACAAGATCAGGCTCCAAAAAGATAGCAATTGGATCAATCTCCGAAAAATAGCAGACAAGATGGTGCCAAGATTGGTTAGCAGATTCATGCCAAGCTTGGATGCCAAGGCAGGGTCGGCAGTATGACGTTAGCCCTAGCCTGATCAGCTCTAATTCAAACTTGGATAAGATGATTATCTCTTATCCCTTCAAGCATTTAAAATTCAAATGAGGAGCTCGTCATATCCCTTCCTTGCATGCCTATTTAAACACCAAGCAAGCAAGCTTTTTGGATGAGAGATTTATCGGGTGATTGAGGAGTTGGAGTGCGAGACGATTGACAACTGATTGCACCTAGGAAAGGTGGTTTGACCAGCTTGGCCGAGAGCCTGGATCTTGAAGGGCTGTATCGAGAGACCCCTTCTCGCCCATTCTCTTTTTCGAGTTGTTTTATCTTATTTTTAATGATGGTGTATTTTGAAAACGTTTATGGTTTTTTGGTTAAATCCCTCACCATGAACTAATCTAATAGTTGGTGGGGGATGTTTGTGTTGACCGCTGTTTTATGTTTTAGTTTTAATAATGAATCTGTTTCGGCATTGTTTTATCTATTCGGCATACTTTACTATTTCCTAAATATTATGCCAAGCAAGAGCTGGCACTGTTGGCCTATTGCTCCTCAATATCTTAACAGACTTGGGGTGGCAACGATTAAGTTGTTGAATACTAAGGAGACAAACTTCGAGAGAAGTCGTTCAAGTAGATGAACTTACTTCGGGAGTGAAATCTACCCCTTAGGAGTATAGATTGGATTTTAATCAAATTGGTTTATTTAAAAGCATGCACTATGGAGATATAAGGGTTTTTACATGATCAATTTAGGGCAATGACCATCGAGAGAGGCTTTGCTAATTTTGAATCTGCTCGGCAAACAATGCCAAGACAAGTTGTTATTAAAGGTTGGCACGGCATGAATATCGTGAAAACCAAGCATTCTCTGCCAACGCTCATCATTAATTAAAGCACCTACCTTGCCAACGTCTTTACTTTACTTTTATTTCTTTTCTATCCAATTATTTCCAAAACCAACTTCAAAACAAAACAACTTTTCTTAAGGCAAGTAACAATCAAGACAATCGAATTCCAAGTCAATCTTTATGGGATCGATACTCAGCTTAACTGCTGTATTACTTGCAGACTGTGTATACTTGCACGCAAAAGACTCATCTTGGCATTGTTTTATACTTTTCCAATATATCTTCTGCCCCTTTTGCCAGCATTTCACCAAGAGAGTCTACAAGTTTTTGGCGTCGTTGCCGAGGATTACAACAGAATTGATTGTTTTTAAATTTTTACTTGTCTTTCTTTTATTTTTATTTTTATATTTTGTGTTTATCGGTGTATGACCAAAAGCCACCCTGTGGTGGACGAGTGGCCATACGATCCGAAAATTGAGAAAACCTTGCGGAGGTTAAAAAGACGATTTCGAGAGATGAACAATCAAGGTAACAGAGGGAATGATGTGGTGAACAACGAAGGAAGTCCAATTAACAATGGGATGCCACCACCACCCGTTGTCCCAATTATTGATGAAGAGAGACCTATTAGAGAATATTCGGCACCAACCATTGACAATTTGATGCCAGGACTTGTTGGCACAGAGGTAAACGTTGTCAATTTTGAACTTAAGCCGATAATGATTCAAACTCTTTTGAATGTAGGTCAGTTTGAGGGAACACTTACTGAAGATCCGAGGTAACATCTGAAGCAATTCATGAATATTTGTTAGTTATTTCAACAAACTGGAGTACCTGGAGATACCGTGAAGCTGAAGTTATTCACTTTTTCCTTGAGAGATAGAGCTAAGGCATGGCTCAATTCTTTGCCACCTAGCTTAGTTACTTTATGGGCAGACCTATGCCAAAAGTTTTTGACAAGATTCTAGCCGCCAACACTCACTGCTAAGCTGCGCGGTGAGATCATTGCATTCAGGCAGGCAGAAGATGAGACCTTATATGATGCCTAGGAAAGATTTAAAGATCTGTTGAGAAGGTGTCCTATGCATGGATTCTTGAATTGGACACAAATACAAACCTTCTACAATTGACAAGGTTAAGAGGTTGGTCTGGTGGTGAAGCGTTAAGTTTCCCCCTGTTAGACCTAGGTTCAATTCCCAGCCCCTTCAATTCTTGAGTTATTTTAACTCTTTATTTTAAAACCAATCAAATGATGTCACGTGTCATCATCTGATTGGTTAAAATTTAATATAAAATAAGTATTAAAATAAAATAAAAATAGATTTTATTCTATTTTATTTTTTCCACGTCAGCACCTAAGCCATGTCAGCATTTTGACTTTTCAACACTGACATGGCATGCCATGTGATGCAGACGGCTGACGTGTTAAAATGTAACGGCTAAATTAACGGTTCCGTTGGTCAACGTTAATCAAGAGGCTATTTTGTTGCAATGTGAGAACCGAAGGACCTAATTGAACGCGTTTTCGCACGATGGGCAACATTGATAATTTGGGTCGAACTCGGGGACAAAATAACCCCTTTAGCCTAAAAAAGTAAGAATCAAAATAATTATCTAGTCAAACGTTAGAGGTATTTTTTAGATTATGCAGAAAAAACTTTAAAGCATTAAATGCTTTATATCTAAATGATTTTTTGTTGGGTAAACTATACGGATGGTCCCTTTTGTTTTTTGTATGTTCCTTTTTCCTCACCAGTTTTGAAAAAGTAACATTTGGTCACTTACATTTTCGAATTATAATATTTTGGTCACTCCAACGTTAACCTCCATTAAACTGCTGATGTGGCACGTTAACAAAAAAAATTTAATTTCTAATTTAGACCCTTGAACTTTTGAAAGTTCATTTTTTCACATCTTTTCAAACAAAAAGCCTAAAACCAACTAATCCTCCCAAAATTTCTCTTCTATGCCCAAACCCTTTCCTGCCTTACAATTGACTATCTGCGAATTGAATCACATTTTCCAATCACTTACAGGTGGCACCTGATGTTCATTTCCAAAATGATTTGGGGTTGAATAGCTTAGACAATGTAGAGATTGTAATGGCTTTAGAATAGGAGTTCAAGCTGGAAATTCCAGACAAGATTGATTCATGTAATCTTGCAATCGAGTACAAATATAACCACGCTATGGCTGTTAACCCTAGCAACCCATTTGTTTTATTTGAATTTCATTTGAAAGAAGAATCTTCCGCTCTATTTTTGTTCAACAATTTAGGTTGTTCTATCGGCTGGCGGCCGCACTGACGACAACAAGGAGATGATTTGGGTAGAGAAGAGAAATTTTGGGAGGATAAGTTGCTTTTAGGTTTTTTTGTGTGAAAATGGATGAAAAATAAATTTTTAAAAGTTTAGGGGTCTAAATTAATAATTTTTTTGACGTGTCACGTCAACAGTCTAACGGAAGCTAACGTCCGAGAAACCGAAATATCATAACCTAAAACGTAAGTGACCAAAATGTTATTTTTTTCAAAATCGATGACCAAAAGATAACAGACCAAAAACAAAAGGGAGAATCCGTATAATTTAGCCTTTTTTGTTTTATTCTTACAGGACAAAACTCGAATAAATATTACTATAAAAATTCATCCCAATTTCAACTTTAATATTTCCCATTTAGAAAAAATAAAGAAAAAGAAAGAAATATAGCAGATCGCGTTGTTCCTACGCTATATCTCCGTGTTGCCCCATCAGTCAAAACACTCTCCCAGATCCTTATTTTATATATTTTCAAAACTCTCAAGCTCTACAACAATAAATCAAGGGAAGCTTAGGAAGAAGAAGAAGATGTCGTGGCAAACTTATGTTGATGATCACTTGTTGTGTGATGTCGATGGCAACCGTCTCACTTCCGCTGCTATCATCGGCCATGACGGCACCGTTTGGGCCCAGAGCTCTAATTTCCCTCAGGTTGTTCTTCTCCTGTAAATTCCCCCCTTTTTTGGTTTAGGGTTTCTCAGAGAAAAAAGATTGATCCTTTGTGATAGGGGATCTGATTGTTATGATTGAATTCTCTTTGTTTGATTATTAGCTGATCGGATCGTTTTAGTTTATGTTGCATGAGGTACTGGAAGATTTGATTTTTCATGCATGGAAAACATGTATGATTTCTGGGTGTGTTCTGTTTTTTTAGATTTCTTTGTTTTATAAGCATTGAGCATCGTTTACGTCAATTGAAGTATACTTTTGCTAATTTTTTTAGGGCTTTAGTCAGTAGAATTTAATGGATTTTTACTCTCTTTTTTCCCCGATCGACCTGTGCTTATTGCTTCTCTGTTTTTATGCTTATTTCAGTTGAAGACTGAAGAAATCAACGGCATCATGAATGATTTCAGTGAACCTGGATCACTTGCCCCAACTGGATTGTTCCTTGGTGGCACTAAATACATGGTGATCCAAGGTGAAGCAGGAGCCGTTATTCGGGGGAAGAAGGTGACGATCGCCGTCGGTTCTTAGTTTTACGACACTAACAAATCCCATGAGCAGATGCATTCTTTTAGATTATGATCAATGCAACAAGTTTTGTCATTTAAGCATTTAGATCCGAGTATAATTTATGGTTTAACCTTTTGATAAAATTAGTTGCATTGATGCTGTTGTCTCATATCTATTCGGTATGCATCTGGTTTTTGCTGTTACTTACTTCTATGCAACTCATGTCTTGTGCCTCCATGCATTTGAGATTGCTTAGAGAGTGTATTTGAGACGACCAGACAAAAGAACGGAGGGGCATCGAGGGATGTACATGCAACTGTTACCGCATAATTTCCTAGTTGCTATTTCATACCCTTGATCGTGTCAATGGCCGTATTCTGAGCATTTTTGTCATTTTAATTTCAGGGAACTGGAGGTGTTACTGTTAAAAAGACCAATCAGGCCTTGGTCATCGGAATCTATGATGAGCCAATGACCCCTGGGCAGTGCAACATGGTTGTCGAAAGGCTCGGTGATTATCTGATTGATCAGGGCCTTTGATCTCTTCGGTGTTATTCGTATCAATTCTTCTCGGCTTCTATACAAAGTGCATCGGGCCACCTCATGTTGTAATGGTTGTTTGTAATAGTCATGCTTATGATCTCTTACTTTGTTTATGTACTCGTTTCGTGGACGATGTTATCAAGGATTGTCCGAGTGAAATACTTTGTTTACATTTTACGTCGGCTTTTTCGAATGGATTTGGTAAATTATTTGGCCAACATGTTCAAGGAATCTTCTGCTTTTGCCTGCTATATGCTTAAAAGAATATGCATTGATAAGGGAATAGCACGTCATTCAATACAATAAGCGGCAATGGGCAGAATATGCATTCTCATTTTACAGTATCTCACCATATGCCATACAAAAAGCTAGAGGCAGCAGCAAGTTCTTCCACACTCCAAATCCATGTCAGGCTCTCCTTAACGGTCTTGAAAATGATGTATCGAACGCATTGTTCGGGTTTAAAACGAATGAGATTAGTGTCATCAGAAAGAAACTAGCAATTCATGTGCACACTTCAGTCTGTCTGGATGACGAAGAAGTGCTAGCAATGGCAGTCGTATTGCCTGCTGCGGTTTTGTCGACCCTGCATGATAGATACTAGCAGTGTTCAGTACGCTCGTTGATCAGATCCGAGGACACCGGTGTATACTGAAATGTAACATAGACAGAGTAGGGTAAATGAAGGATGACAGAAAAGGTGCTTACCCTCTTGTAGTAACATAGATGCAATTATCATAGCCTGCATCAATAATTAAACTGGTTAGTTTCTTATGCACGGCGCATCATTCTGAAAGGGACGTTGGTAGTTTTT
The DNA here is from genome assembly GCA_019671005.1 of Hibiscus mutabilis. Lineage (NCBI taxonomy): Eukaryota > Viridiplantae > Streptophyta > Magnoliopsida > Malvales > Malvaceae > Hibiscus > Hibiscus mutabilis. The sequence goes on from JAGYYJ010003103.1 coordinate 82,300, forward strand.
CTTTTACTTCAAAAACCATGCAAACTAAAAGGGTTAACATAGGTTAATTAAAGGGAAAATGAACAATTTATGGTGTCATCAGAGTTCAGGCACACTGAAGCAATTTATGGTGTCATCCGAAAACATTCACCTAAACTAAAGATTCATGCATATGAGCGGTGTTGGTATTATAGGTAATGAACATGCATGTGTAATCTCGGAATCAGATTAAGCTTAAAGTAATTGACTTACTAGGATCCTTGTCAACTTTGATCCCATTTCCTCCGAAACTGCAAGCAACATCGGTAGCGCCGTTTTGCTGGTAGTAACTATCAGGCTCAAAACATGGTTGGCTAGGCTGAATGGGCGTGCAGTCCACATTCCCAGGACCACAAGCCCAATCTAGAGCATTTTGCAAATCCTCTTCAGAAGCTTTGCTAGAAGCAGTGCACCATGTTGTTATGTTCGATTTGGTGCCGTTCGCACTGTCTGTCATATCGACGGCGCCTTTTCCAGTGAAGTCGAGGTTATAAACACTAGTCTGGTCGGGATAAAATAAGCCCCAGTTTCTCTCCGATTCAAGCCCAGGCTTCCAGTTCTCATTAAACAATGAGAAAATATACACGTCTAACTCTTCGTCGGGCTTTGCAGGTGTGCTGGAGTCATTGATAACATGACGGATTAGATTGGCGTTATAAATCTGGGCATTGTTGGGAGTAGCAGCTTTCTCTTTGGGCGAACCTTTGGAAGGCCATCCAGATTCAGTGACCATAACCCGGATTGTTCTGAAATTTAAGGCCATCAGAGCAAAATAAAGCGCATCTATCTGGGCATCAAACATGCTAGTATAAAGTAGACCAGTGTTCGGATCTATTACTTCTGAGGACGACTCAAACAAAGCATAATCCAAAGAGATATTACTTGGAGAATCTCTATAAGCATAATAAGGATATAAATCGATCATAAAAGGCGACTGATTCTCAGCTAGGAATTCCAACGTAGGTTTCAAGAAAAATGCATGGCTGCTGTTAAAAGCACCTGCAGAAGGCGGGAATGATCGGGACAGAACCCCGAGGGAATGAGTGCTCGTAACTTTAATCCTTTTATGCAGATCAACCCTTTTTAATATTATGAAAATTATTATTTTTAATATCATTACCAGGGATTTAAATCTCGGTTGCGGTCGCATTTTAGGTTGTGCCGCGGTTATAGCGTTTTCGGATATAATGGAGGGGTGTCGCAGTCGTGATTTTTTTTTTTAATTTTGCACAATTTATTGTAAAACATACTAATTATAATTATAATTATAAAAAGTCAATTTCAATAATTTTTAGAGTATTTTTTTACACTTATTAACTTTTATTAATATGAATTTGAAAATGATTTTGCTTAAAGAATTCTAGATTGTATTGTAATTTTGTTTAGTTTAGTTTGGATAATAAAATCATATGAATATTCTAAATAAACAATGTGCACCAATAAAAGGACTAAACATATGAATAAACTTAAACAAAAATAAAAATATTAGAATAATACAAATAATTAATAATATTAATAAATAATAAAAATTAAATAAACATATTATAAAAACTGATAATAAACAATAAATATATTATAAAAATAAATAATTATAATATTATTAATAAACAATTATACCGCATTAAATGTAAGTTTTTATTCTCATTTATTTGATTTTCTTTTCCAATACTTATATTCAATATATACTCTAATTTTATTATTAAGTAAAAGTAAAATAAAATTAATATAATGTTTAAGGACTGGATTTAACAAAAAAATCAAATCTTTAAGGACTTAATTGAGATAAAATAAAAATTTAAAGGCTTAATCAAGAAGTTTTGAAAGTTTAAGAGATCAATTTGAATACGAGTTAAAATTTTGAGACCAAACTGAGAACATTAAAAAGTTCAATATCACTCCGTGTAATTTACCTATTTTTTTCCAAAATTTTTACCCCGCACGTTCTTCTTCCTCCTCCGGCAGCCCGTGATTGTTCAGAAATCGAAAATATCGGCCCGTTATTGCCGCTATCGATCGTTTCAACGTTAAATTACGGCTGCGAAGGACCGTTGTTGGCGTGAATCCGTTACCCACCGTGATTTTCGCCAAAACCGATTTCGGACGGCGGTAATACCGAGATTTCTCGGCCGAAATCTCAGTTTCTGTCCGAGATTTAAAATCTTGATCATTACTAAACATACATGAAGGAAATAGGGATGACACTGGGGTGGGGTGGGGTGGGGCGGGGTTTTGGCCGCCCCGAACCTGCCCCGATGTATAAATTACTAAACCCGACCCGACCCCGCCACGATGTACCAACTCTTAAACCCGACCCGATCCGACTCGAAAATTAAAAAAAAAAATTTACTCAATCCACCATTACGGCCACAAAATATAGTTTCAAAGGGCTTTAAACCTATATAAAAATAAAATAAAACTAATTTCAAATTACCCACATGAAAAATTACATATTTAAAAAAATAAATTTGAATCATTGACTGTCAGAATAGAATACGTTAAAACTAGAACAACATCTAAAAAAATTTACGATAAGCACAAATCCAAAAAATAGCTTAACAACAATAAAAGTGTTTATATATAGTGATATTTTTATAAATATAATAAAAAATATATATTTATTTAAATATATACTGGGGCGGGGTGGAGAATTTTTAGCATATACCCGAACCCGGCCCGCCCAGCTCCACACTTTCAAAAAAACTCGCCCTGGCCCAATCCCCGAATTACAAGACAAAATCCGACTGGGTCGAGTTAGAGTACACCGGGTCAGGTGATTTTGCCATCCCTAAAATGATGTATATATTATTTTTTTATTTGTAAAATTATTTTTTAATATAAATTTAATAATTATTAAATTTAAATGTATATATTAATTTATTATTTATAAATTTATATTTTGAATATAATTTTATTAACTATTAAATTTATATGTATATATTAATTTATTATTTATAAAATTATTTTTGCAATTTTGTTAGTCATTTAAATTTATGTTATTTGAAAAATTATAATTATCAATGACAAAAGAGTCTTTAAAAGTCTTTTTATCAAAACTTCTAACTCAAAAAACTCCTAAAAGTGAGATTTTTCAAAATGAGAGATTCCGCCTAAATCCGTTATTATAATCATCTATTTACCAAACATCTAAATTAGCGGATTTGACTGGTTAAACCTCTAAAAGTACTTTAAACATCTAATTTTAACTCAAAATGCTATTTAACGACCAAAAAATTTTATATTTTTTTATTCTTTAAGGGTAATTGTTTAATATATGGCATGTGTAAATCTAATTCATTCATAAACATTAAACCCTAAATTAATAAGACAAGTAACATTAAAATTAACATGACCATATAAAATTTATTTTTATATAATTTGTGTATCGAATAATTTTCTACTCTTTTAATAACTATATTTATAGGGACTAGGGTAATGTAGTCATTTTATATAACGATGTAGGACATGAAAAGCTATTTCATTCGAAAAGGAATAAATTCAAAATCTTCCCACCTTAAAACTTTGATATTCCATGAGTTAGTGTTTTTTTGCTTGACACAATAAAACGTTAGAAACATAAAATTTAATATCAATTAAAATAAAAATAATATTTCTTATCATTATAACATAAGCTTAATCCACCACGCATTGAAATGTTAAAAAGAAGAATTAAGCAGAAAACGCATTCCAATGAAATTAAACATTAACCCTTCTGTTCTTTTGTTTAATTATTTTTTAAGACCGTTTAATTTTAAATTAAATTTTAACTTCTTAATCTTATGATTTAATTTTTTAAGATCTGCTTCTCTAATTCAATCTTGATTTCGTTCCTAGTGAGGGCCGACGAATCTAAAACAAAATCATGTGTCTGCCTATCAATTAGCCTACAATGGCTACTTCAAGTCAACCTTCTTATCCATTAATTCCCCCAACCTATCCACCTAATTGATATGTGAATTGATGCCATAATTCTAATGAGACTCGAATATAATTCGTTTGTCTTTTTTTTCTATATTTTTTATAAATTTTATTAATAATTTTATATTATACATTTTATTAACAAAACAAAAACAATTAATAAAACGTTAAAAATTATTAATATATTTGACATAAAATTAATAATGAAACAGAAAAAATAAGTGGTTTTTATTCAAGAGACCCACCTTTTGAGAGCAACTGGCTTCCACATTTTCTTAAAAGAATACACCATTTCTGTTTGCTTTTTTTGACTACCTGTTCCTTAAATTGAAGACAGTTGTTAAGATTAGGATAATTGAAATTTTGATATTTTTCTATCTGATTTTGATATTATTATAATAATAGAATTTTTTTTTTCACAGGAGAATGGATTGTTGGCTTCACCAAAAACATTGGGGATTGTTCTGTTATCGAAGCTGAGCTTTGGGGTATATATGTCTTTTTCTTGCTTGGGAGCTGGGTATAAACCGGCTAAGAATGGGATCCGAATGTAGTCAGGCGATCCAGGTTATGCAGGACCGAACTTTGATTGATACTCGGCCGTCAATTGTTCAGCACATTATAGAGTTTCTAGGCCGGCAATGGGAGGTTCGTCTGGAGGTTGTGGGCCACGATAGCAATAAGGTGACGGATGCTCTCGCTCGTCTCATATGAAAACTTCTATTTGGGTGTCATGAGTTCATTTAGATTCTCCAGATTAGTTTAGCAGTTCATTAGTTCTTGTGGAGACTCTCTCTTTTGTTTTGTTTAAGTATTATGGATGGCACTTTTTTTTATATAGATTTAGGGAGGTTTTTAAATGAGACTTATGGTTCTTTTTTTTAATAATAAAAAAGTAAAATAGATTTTTAAAAATATATTTGAATTTGAAATCTAAAGATTCGTGACTTCTCTGATATCGTTCAAGTTAAAAGTGTAATTAATAGTTAAACTTTGATTTGTAAATGCATTTTTCTGAACAATTTTATAAAATTCTAATCACCAGCTGGTCATCATTAGCCATTTTATGTACAGTATAAAGCTCTTTTCATATCGAAGCAAATTTCTAAGTAGATTGATTTGGGATTCTTTTATACAGTTTTTTTACGTTATGAATGAAATAAATTGAATTACGAATATCATCTCATAATAAACTTTTACAATATCTGATCTGAATTAATTGATTCATAAACCGAATATAAAAAAATAAAAAGTAAAATCTAATTTTTAAAGTTAAAAAAAGAAATATATATAAAACCAACAAGTGTTGGGTGCATTGGTAAAGTAAATTGCATTCTTAAGGACAGAATACGAATTCGAATCTTATAAACAACAGTAATAGGGAGGAGAATAGCTCTTTACTTAAGAAACATAACTCTTTAATGTTCAAACAAAATTTAATTTTTTGACAATAAATTGAGAAAGAAATTCCTTGTTTGGTTCAACTTTTACAATCTAATTGCTTTTGGGAGTTGGGACATGAAATCACGTAGAATATTGGCATGGCTTTTTGAAGCAAATTTACTAAAGATAGAAACCTCATTTTCAACCAAAAAGAGAAAAGAAAAAGAAAGATGACTGGCTAGGATATGGATGCCTTCAAATTTAGATCTTATCCAAATGTCCTAGTATAATGGGAAAGGTATATTAAATTTAGACCATTAGTAGATAGATGATAAGGACGAATCTTGGAATAAAGGAATACGAGGACAAAATCCATTAAAGTAATAAATAACCAAACTTGTCAAGCTTATCCTATGCTTACATGCCACCACATATTATCACCAAAAGCAATAACTTTACATATATATATATATAATATGCTCCCTCTTAGAAGAACATATATTTCATAGGGTTTTCAGAACTTAGATCTTACTTTTGTTCTTGTTTCTGCTATTGATCCAAATGGGAGAAGAAGCAAACCAGATGTTTCAAGCTATGAATCTGGTGAAGAAAATGGATATCAATGAAGCTTGGAGCAGCAACTTGATGGTCATGCAAGGAGATGACTCAATATCCATTGAATCCTCCCTTGGAGAAAACTCATCAGAGAATTCCATTTCTTCAATATCTTCATCAGACTTGGTTGAGGATGCATCTTCTGCAACAACATCATCATCATCATCATCATCCAATGGACCACTTTATGAATTAACAGACCTCATGGCTCAACTACCTATCAGGTACACAGAATTTTATGTTAAGGGTGTGAACTTTTATACTTAGTAAAAGTATATGAGAATTTGAAAATCCAGGGGTGGGGTAGTTCCTAACACCCCTCGGTCCATCCTTTTCCTTGCTTGTTTCTGATCAATTTATGCATAAATCTAAACCATTTGCAGGAGAGGGCTTTCTAAGCACTACCAAGGGAAGTCTCAGTCATTCACATCATTATCAAGGGTGATGAGCATTGAAGATCTTCCAAAGAAAGCGTTGAATCATTTGAACTACAGAGCCAAGATGAAATCATGTAAGAGCTATGCATGGGGACTTGATGGTCAAAGAAACAAGTCATATAGCCCTAAGGCTACCATATCAAAGAAGGGTTTTTCCAGTAGAAGTTGTTTCATGTCTTCTCTAGGTAAGAGAATTGGTAGTGATTAGTGAAAAATGAAGGGTTGAGGTAATATTGTGCCTAGCTAGGCTGATTAGGATGGTTCTGCAATGCTGCAGGCAAAGTGGATTTTTTGAATGTATAGCTTCTTTTTTTTTTCACTTCATGGAAGGAAAACAATTGATCAGCTCACCGTTTTAGTGGATTCCAACGAAAATGGGATTTATCTTATATACAGTTGAAGTTGTCAAAGGTTTATAGAGGTGACTTGTATGAATCTATAACCCTTAACAAGTTGTTTTAAGATTACAAAATGCTATTAATCAGTAAACCAGAAGTTTACTTGTTTAAATCCAGATGTGTTACATGTGTATGCATTTATTCATGGCATCCAAACATAGAACTACAACGGTCTTAAAAAAAAAGGCTCTGCCAAGGAATTTTTCTTTGAAACAAGATAATGTAATGGTAGAAACGGCTGTCATCTGAGCTAGATTGTTCTGCTCTCTTGTGAGAGCAGGTGACTATCAAGTGTCAACAACCATACTTTATTTTGCCACTCGGTTGATCCGGATTGGCCGGGACAAAGCCATGAAAAACCGGGAGGCCAACCAAAAAAACAAACATGCTTTACCAAGAAACTGTTTAGTTTAATCATGGAAGTACCTTGCACTCTGGCTTGCTGCAAGATTTTGTGAAGATTGCAGAGAAATTTCATAGTTATTGACACAGAACATTTGGTATTAGATTGGTACAAGCCTGTTTAACAACCTGAAAAAAGTGAGATCAAAGGTGTCAGATCAAACCTGGGTCAAGAAGCTAGGAATTTAGTGAAATTTCAGCACTTTGGAACCCATTAGTAGATATATTGTTGTGAAAAATGGTAACTTTGAGCTATATTTCGAATGGCTAAAGGTGGAGATTTAAATAATGATTTTATTGGATTTTTTTTTTACTTTATGATACCTTTACAATGGTATCTCATATGCTCAAAACGGTTGAGTGATAAATGAAAAATTGATGCTCAAAGTATGGTAGTTGTGAATTGAATAAGGAAGTGAAAATCCTCTATCTCACGTTACTGGGATAAATTGAATAGGAAGTGTTTATATACACTTATCCGTAATTATTGTTTGAGTTGAATAAAAAATGTGCCTTGAGCACAGGTGCAAGGGTGCGAATTGAAGCTCATCAAACTCATTTAGGTTGAGGAGACTGAAAATTTGTCTTAAGAAAACTACATTTGTACAGGCTTTGTTCAATTCAATATTGTAATATAACATTTATTTTTATTATTTATTTAATTAATGACCATTAATTTAGAATATTATGGTTTCTACATTTAACCTAGTCCACTCCCATATAAATAACATGTCATTCCTTTGATTTAAACATAACGAAAACCACATAACTTTTCTATAGTTTTACTCTGTGGGTTTTTCAAAAGTTATTTTCAGTAGTAGGCGAAGGCAAGAGTAAGTTTGTGATCTCCACGACAGTACAACTGTGGCTGATCATCTGTTATTGTATCCTAGAAAACAGACGACCAACGAACTCGAACACTATAAAAATGGCCGAAAATCTGTCATAAGGAAATTGCGTTCGTGCATGCCTCAACATGCTTCATTTCGGTTTCGTTTCTAATCGGTTTGATTTAAATATGTTATATCTATGTTGCTCTTGTATTCTATTTGATTTAATATTATAATACAACATTTATTTTTATGGTTTATTTCTGTCTTGGACCAACACTTTTTCTAAAATATATTGCAAAATATATTCCATTGTCCAAACTCCAAAGGGACAAGAACAGAAAACTACAGGATTCCCCGATTCTTTCTGTTAAAACCAATGGTTGTTTTCTTTTTCTGTCTATACAAATTGCAGTATTGCCCTGCCACACTGAAAATGCAAGAATCAGATGCCGATGTTGATAGTAGTAAATAGTAATAGTAGCAGTAATGGCATTAATACAAACAGTTGGCAAACAACATCAGTAGAATAAAGGGGAATAGAAATCTTCAGCAATAAAACTGTGAGCGAGTCTGGGTACAACAGCAAACGCTACAAATCAGCACAACCGAAATATTAGAATACACGAAACTTAAAATATTATCAAAAAATATAATATTTCTGTTGTGTAATCACATTTCAATTTTTATGTTTTCTAACATTTGATTGTGTTGTTTTTAGTCTTAAATTAAGACATCACATCCTAGACGCCCATATAAAACTGTTCATCTACCAACACAACAATTTCGAACTTAGGAAAGTGTACTTGTTGGAAAGATTTTACCTTGAACGTTCTTGACCTGATACAGATTTATAGAGATTCCTAATCATCTCAATATGCAAAAACAATAATTTCAAATTTGAGAAGTTTTGAAAGGGTTTTGCCACTCCTGTGAAATAATCTTGCCGTATCTTATATGAATTTGAATATGAACATTTACATTAAAAATGTAAATACATCTCTATTTAGTACTAATGAATAGTATCGTATTAGTAAAAGAATCTCATATTTTGCTCGGTGTTAACGCCAAGTTTAGTTTATAAATATATGATTTTATAATATAATTTGATTTATTTCAGGATATAATTTTATAATATTTATAATATAATTTGTAAATATATTAACTTTATAAATAAATATTATTTATAATTTATATTGTAAAATTAAAATATTATTTATAATATATATAAGTAAACTCTAAACCATACATGTAACTAACTAAATTACAAACCATAAACCCTAAATTTATAATTAAATATAAAATCCCAAATCCCAAACTCTAAAAATATATAACTAAATCCTAAATCTCAAACCCCTAAAATTAAAATATTATTTATAATATATATTAGGATTTATAATATAAATTATATTTTAATTTTAGGGGTTGGGCTTTAGGGTTTATGATTTAGGATTAGTTGTATATATAGGGTTTGGGGTTTGGGGTATCATTACATATATTGTTTAGGCTTTAGGGTTTATGATTCAGGATTTAGTTATATATATAGTTTAGAGTTTGAGGTTTAGTTACATATATAATTTAGGGTTTGAGGTTTGTGACTTAGGGTTTAGTTGTATATATTATAAATAATATTTTAGTTTTGTAATATAAATTATAAATATATTTATTTATAAAGTTAATATATTTATAAAATTATTATAAATATTATAAAATTATATCATGAAATAAATGAAATTAAGTTTAACTGCAGTATTATTTATATAGTATTTGCGTTAGAATTATATCATGTCTTTAAGTTGGTTTGGTGGTTTAGTGTAAACTTTTCATTTTAGAGCTTTTTGGTTCGAACTTTCCCAAATGCAACATTTTTAATTTTTTCTAACAAAACGACATCGTTTTGGCTTATCTTAGGCATCAAAGCAACTATACCAAAACGATGTTGTTTTATATTTAACGGTCCTTTACAGTTTAATGGTCGAGTGATATAATAATAGCAAAAAACAAAGTTTACTGGTGTAATAGTATCATTATATAATTCAATGGTATTTTCGATACAAATATTAAAGTTTAGTAACATTTCGTGTAATTTACCTTTTTTAATTATCAGAATTCAAATCATGATACTATAAATAAAGCAAAACAAATTGAGAAAATTGCCTATTATAAATTTTTATAGTATTCGATTCAAATTAACCAGCTAATGAATTTGATATCAGTAATTAAATAAAAAAAATCAAAATATTGTATACTAACAAAATAGGGAATATCTAACAAATTAATTATTTATATTTTATACTAATGCACTCGTATATACATGTCGCGTATGCTTTATATTTGGGTAAAACTTTGATACACATGCTTGTGTAATTTTACACAGCATGTGTATTTATACTATAACAACTCAAATCCTAAATTCCTAACCATAACCCTAAAAAACTAAACCCCACACTCTAAACCCTAAATCTTAAATTATAAACACTAACTTTAAATTCTAAACCCTATAACCTAAACCCCTAAGCTTTAAACCCTAAACTAAAGTTCTAACCCCTAAAACTAAAAAGGCGCGTATAAATTAAAGTTTGCACAGCCTATATCAAATTTTTTCCTTTATATTTTATATTGTAATTCAATTTTAAAATTGTTTGGCATTTTCTTACATGTTGTGAAAATGATTGAATATAATATATTACGATCGTATCCATTCACGCATCCTTCAATCACCGAATTACATTTGACCTCTTGCCCAGAGTGTCACAGTGTCCCTACTCGCACATGCCTTTACCCCTCGCTATATAAACCAGCATTGTCCAGAAACCATCGATTCACGCCGCGATTTTTGTATCATAGCTGAAAAGCAGTAGTTAGCTGAGAGAAATGAAGCACAGTGCGAAGAGTAGCAAGGGCAATGGGAAGTCATCGGACGTGAGGAAGGACAGGAAATCGGGAACCGGATTGAGCGGATCGCCTAAGAAAGGAGGTCACGGAGGCAAGTTCACTTGGGCCGGAGATTGCCTTTTGACGGCTGAGATCGAGAACGTCGGACAGGTTGTCGATGTTAAGGATCCTAATTTCGAAGATCCGGATGAGGTCGTGACCGTTTGATTATCATCATCGTTATCGCTTTTGCTTTTCTGGCTTGATTGTAAATATTTTATGCCAATGAATGAATAAATTGTAATGGTTGTGATTTTCTACTGCTTTTTACTTCACCTTTTTTAGATGATGTTGTCTTAAGCTAAAGGCAAAAGAATTTGTCCGAAGAATCTTCAGAATCTAAGTGATTTGAATTGGACGATTTCTGGAAAGAAAATACTAGCAAACAATTATTTATATACTTCTTATATCAATTCAATAAAAAAAAAACACATATGCCGCTACATTCAACAAAAAAAAAAAACTATTCAACTTAAAAAATTGTAGGATTCATCTCTGCTAGGCCTCTCATTCATGTCGCTGCTGGCTGCTGGCTGCAATGAAATCTTACTTCCATATGCAGAGAATGGGAGCTTCCACCAGGTATACATATTTAGTTTTAGTGAATTAATGCATGTAGTTCCAATCATAGTGAAATTATTCATAATATTATATATATATATATATTTTCAAATTTGATCTTGAGTTTTGCAGTCTAATCACTTACTTGTAGTTTTGTAAGGTTTATGAGCATGTAGATTTTTTTGGGATCTTCCATTATTAATACAATGCATTATTTGTCGAGAAAAAGAACAATAAGCATAGGTCATAATGTTGTTTAAAATTAAGGGAATGACTTGTTTTCCCCTGTACATTCTTGCATCTATGTGCAAACTGCAGCCATTGTTCTTAATCTCCTAACCCTTTTGAAATCCAATCTTTCTGTTATTAGCATTAATCGTTTAAGTTGTTGTGGTTCATGAAACTAAATTGGCCTAGACAGTGGCAAACAACAGTAAAATTTCGTCCACAATCATGCATCACAGTCTTTTGCCATAATTTCCTTTCTATTTGTGCCTTGTATTAACTGCGGCTTTCTATAGATGAGTTTAGACAGAAATGAGAATGTTGAAATTTGGAGATGGCCAGAAGAGATGAAACCAGAGAAGAAATTATGAATGAGAATGGATGTAGATACAATGTCATTTGATATGATTTAGTCGCCTTCACTCTCTAATCAACGTGTTAGATTTGCAGGAGATAAAATAAGAAGCAGATAGAGACAAGCAATGCTTATGCGATGATACAACACTAATGCCAAACGAGGTGATGAATTCATTGATTTCTGCAGTAGTAGGTATCTTTGCCAAAATTCTCATGGCAATGCTATTCTCATTTTTTTTGGTTCCCTTCATGGAAGTGTGATTATAATCTATCATTAATCTGGAGTTGTGTTATAAATATACCTGAAATAAGGCTCAGTACTGATGATTGATTTTAGTGTAAAGCAAGAAAGCAAGTGAATTTGTAGAATCTAGAGATCTCTGATACCCCTACACTCTCACTAAAGTACATTACTGTCTCAAGGGTAGATCATCTTGCTCAATTCATGTTAGTTTTCCATTGAGGACTAAGGACGCGTGCCTGACAGCCCTAGAAACTCTCCAGACTTCATGTTGCACCAAATTCCATGACTCTGCAGTGTTTAGATTCTTTTCATTTTCAATTGCATCATCTATTCCCGGGAAGGATGTAGATCCATAATCATTGTGCCTTGACGGTGCATAAATCTGCACGTCACAGTTGTAGGTGATTTAATCCATTTAGCAATAAGTGTGATATTGAATAATATGTATCTAGAGGTTTCCATCTTGGGGTTATGATATTTAACTTGGTTACATAATGAGTTCAACGCGAAACCTTAGTACGGTAAAGGGATCTTGTTTTATTTTGGTCATATGATAGTAAATTGTTCAGGTGAATGAAATTAAGAAAAACTCACCAAGTGTTTGTACCATGGCATTCTGAGAAGTCCATCGCGATCTGTAAATGCCCGTTCTGCCATCATCAGTCTGCCATTTAGTTCTCGTACTTTGTCAAGGTCATTTCTCCGCATTGATGTCCAACCTTTAGCTTCTTTGATTTCCTGAACAATAATACTTCCCTTAATTTCTACTCAATACTTTTTTTATTCATTTTCAGATGATTATGTAAACTAGTGTTATCTTTTTCTGGCTATCTATCTTGCTGGCTGCTTTTGCTAGCTCCTCAATAGACTTGAACAAGAAAGAAAAGGTTATACCTTTATCTGAAATCTCATTTTCCAGGTCTTCTGCACGCTTCTGTTATCATGGATTTTGTTGCATTACGTTAAGCTTCTCTGGCTAAGCAATAAATCAATGTGTGCCATACTATATTGGAGTGCACATAGCCTTTTATTTCCTAAAGGTTACCTTACCTCGATTTCAAATGCATAGGAGTGATAATTAAAAGGCAAGAACTCCTCGTCTGCCAGCCGAAGAGCTACTAAACCCCAAATACTTGCCACTGTTTTGCATAAGACTCAGTTTGTAATTAGGTTGTTTAAAGTGCAATTGGATTGTTGAATGAGCAATGATGAGGAAAAACCTTAGATGCTACCGCGTGTTCAATGATTTCTAATTATGAGATGCTGATATGTACCTGCGATGTTTCTCTTAAACATTGGGTCACCAAATTTTTGCATCCAGGTATAGTCGTCATACATTGAATGATATACGGGGAATCCTGCATGAACAATTACTTTTAATAGGCTGAAATAGGAAAAACAATATACTATAATATTTTTTCATCTAGGTTGTTGGTGGCTGCAAAATCTGAGGATCTAAAGCTATATGTTGGAAATTCCTGCTATATGTTTTTCATCCTCATATTGTTCAAACTGTTTTGTTGGTGCTTAACTGCCTATTCGAACATAAGAATTGCATGTATGTTATCCTGTCCCTTTTTGGTAGCGTTGTGAAGTAGAAGCAAAGTTTACAAAATACAATGTGCTTATTACCTGCTTTTCCAAAATGCATGTCCGCTGCTGGAACACCAACATGTTGCAGAAAAGCTGCATGATCAGATCCTACTCCTCCTAATCTCCCAATCTTCATAGGTTATGTTCGAGAAAATGGATGTCATTTTTGATGTAGGCATGTCAACCAGACGAGTCGTTGGGAATCATTTAATTAGTTTCATTATGCTTACCAAAGACGAATCAGTGGACCCAGCCCATTGTTCGTAGATTGTTTGTGATGAGTTATCTGGATCTTGAACCTTCGAAAAACAAATCGAAGAATAATTTAGTCAAACGATAGAAGAGTGAAACCTGGTAAAAGGCTATTTGTTGTCATCATTTTCCTTTCTCCTGTAGATCTTGCTAGCATATGCTTCTAAGTTCTAACCATTTTTCCCTTTTGGTTACACTTGGCTATTATTGCTATTGCCTTGCTGTTAGTTTGATTTAGTACTTTTCAGATACCTGTTGAGCAGCTTGTTTGAGTAGATCATCCAGTTGTGGAGTTGCAGAAGCATGAAATCCTGGTCCAGATACTGCAGAGTCAACATTCAAGTACGCCACCGCCCTTGAAGCCATACTCTGTTTTCTTCTACCCATTCTGTTGATCCTATCTGGAAGAACTAGTCTGTTTAAATTTCAGTTCAGAAATAGGAAAATAAAGATGAAGGGCATATGAGAGATAAGCTGGCAGACACACCAAGCCATACTCCTCAGCATCCCAATTACACAAGATGATTGTTCGTCGTGGTTTCCAACCTTCTTTTTGTAGCTTCCAGAGTCTTTGGGTAACCTATGCGATGGGGGAATTCAGTTGAAATGCTATTTGTCCAAAGGATGAAATCTGCTTTCGGATTTGAAAGGTAGCAAGTGTTGGAAGTAATGGGATTATAATCACCTCTAGCAGTGCTGCGGTACCACTGTTGGGATCGACCGCTCCAAATGTCCATGCATCACGATGATTGCCGAGAATGACGAACCTAGAAATAGTTGCAATATGACACAGGGCATCATTATAAAGCAAGTGATGCTAATTATTCCCAAGTCTCTTATCATTGGTTAGTCGTAGTGTTTGCTTAGTTGATTGCGAATACCCAACTCAACTCTTAGTAATTCATGCAGCAATATGCACACGTTTCCGAACTTACCGATCCGGCTCCTCCACTCCTTCAATAACACCAATGACATTTTGAATCGTTGCAATGACTTTTTTCCCCTGAAGACCTCATTCAATAAACAAACCCATTACTGATCATTTAAGTTGTGGTTCATTTTGATAGGTTGACTTATCCTAATGTTCCTGCTGATCACTCAAATTCAAGGTTACAGATACTTAGATTCGATGCTCACATTGTAATCGAGATTTACAACTCCAGGTCCTGGCCCGACTTTGTAAGTTGGGGCATCTTTACTTCCCTGCCAATCATCTTTTGCTACTTGCCCACCAATTGACCTCAAGATTGTTTCACCATCTGAGCCTGATATTGGCAACGAAGGTATCGAAGGAACATCTCCGTTTCTCTCCACCTCCTCGATTGACACTCTCTCACACCCTTCAGTGCTAGCCCATCCAGGCGTAGTGGGGTCACCAGACCCATTATAGACTGTTCCCACCTGAACTCCACTCGGCGGCATCCATCTGTCATCGGGAAACCACTTTGCATCACCTGCCCCACCTCCATAATCTTTCCTGTCGGTAAACACCGGAGCCCCTATAGCACCGGCTTCAAATGCATTCAGCACAATGTCTCCTCTAAAAATCTCTCCATATCTTGCCAAAACCACAGTACCGGTAACATTTACTCCCATTTCTTCCAAGGTCTCATAGTCTTCCACCCGCCCATAGTTCGCATAAACCACTGGTCCCGTGACCAAACCAGACTTGGCATATGCATGGAAAGTAGGCAGCACTTCATGAGCCACATCTGCATAGAGATCACCCTTGTATATTTCCTGCTTCAGATCAAAAGTTATAGGTGGCTCTGAAGGAAAAGGTGTCAAAGTCAATCAACGTGAATCTGGGTAGGTTAGTAGAACTTCATAGGAGACTATATGTGCCTTCACGTTGCAGGCAGAAAGCGTGGAAAGAACATAGGATGCAGCCTCGGCGTTGGCTTGGGAGCCAGCAACATGTGGGCGGCGGGTGAGGGTGTAGAGATGAAGAGATACCGAGGCATTATCGGCCAGTGAATCGGATATAAACAGCGAGTGATAATATGATTTTGGAGGGGGAGAGAAGTGGAGAATAAAGAAAGAGGTGGCTACGGCCAGGAACATGGCGGCAGTTGTTTTCGACATGGAAGCTTACATAAGCCTTCACTGCCTTGCTTGTTTTAACTTGTGGGATTGTGTTTTTTGCAGCGGGACGTGATCTTGCAATGATGGGTGGGGAAGAAAAGAAAGGACCGCAACAAGAGAGAGGCACGAGTTAATGGTTTTAGTGAAAAGACAATGATGTTCATTTTAGAAGACAGAACTTCGAGCAATTTTATCTGGTTAAGAAAAGTATAAACATATCTATTTGTAATCATCTGAAGACTATTTAAAAAATATTTACATAAAGATGTATTTAAAAAAATTCATTCACCAAATTATTATAGGTGGAAATGATAAAGAACTTGTATATGAACTTACCACTCACGTGTGTTTATGATGCATTTTAATTTCTTTTATTCTAAAGTTGTATAAAATATGAAAAGGATAAATATCATTATAATAATATTAATTATAAGTTAAATGTGAGTATTTTATAATTTTCTCACTGAGCTGGTGTCTCGCGTGACACCGAATTTGATCGAAAACTTAATTAATACATAGGTTTTAATAGAATAATCAACGGATAAATACTAAAATTGTACACGAATTTTGGTCAAATATACAATGTGATTTCGGAATTTTGATTTGGTGAAATTATACACATGATACTTTAATTTTGATTTAATTATACACAATAAAAATTTAATTTTAACTTAGTTATACACATTTTAACAAATAAATAGATTCAGTTATTTTCATATTGGATAGATATAGTTATATGTGTACATAATAATTAAATGTAAAATGATGATACGTCAACAATAATTCTAGTTATTTGTAAAACTTGATTGAAAAATCAAAATTTAATATATATCATTATACAAAATTAAATTTCATTTATAATATTATAAATTCAGACGATATAAAGATTTTAACCCAAAAAGAGAAAATACTTCATGCGCTGGTGGCGGAAACAAAGAGTTTTCACTAGTGTTTTAATTTTAGGGTTTAATGATTTAATTTAGGGTTTGGAGATTTAAGTTTAAAGGTTTAGAATATAGTGATTGTGGTTAGAGTTTAGGGTTTATGGTTAGGATTTAGAGTTTACGGTTTAGATTTTACGATAATATGTAGGGATTTAGGTTTTAAACTATAAACCCTAAATTCTAACCACAATTCTTAAATTCTATGGACATAAACCTAACCCTTAAACCATAAACCTTAAATTGAATTCCCAACTCTTAAAATTAGAACGTTTGTAGAATCTTTTTGTTTCCTCTGCTTACCCATTAATAAAACTAATGGAAAAAATATGTATCACAACTCCATTATCTGTTGAAGAATATATTCACAACGAAGAGAGACCACTCACGGGCATTACAACACAGACAACAAGACATAATAGTAAAGAAATTGGTTCTTTCCCTCCTGTAAATCTCCTGAGAGTGGTCATCAAAGTCCATGCAGGGGTTTACACGTGAGTACTTTGACTCTTACGTGTTGTGGCCTTGCTTCAATTGTTGTTCTACTCTTTGATCGAAGGCTCGGGAGCAGATGAAACAATTGTTCAATGGGGAGACACCGCTCAAACGCCTGGTCCGACAGGACAACCTATGGGAACCTATGCTTCTGCAACTTTTGCAGTGAATTCACCTTATTTTATAGCCAAAAACATAACATTCAAGGTAACATCATTGAACCAATCTTTAAAAATAGATTCTTATTTGTGAAAGAGAATTACATTGGTTCAGAACACAACACCAGTGCCACCACCGGGAGCGGTCGGAAAGCAAGCAGTGGCATTTAGGATCTCAGCAGACACAGCTACTTTCATAGGCTGTAAGTTCCTTGGAGCTCAAGACACTCTCTATGATCATTTGGGGAGACATTACTACAAAGATTGTTACATCGAGGGCTCGGTAGATTTCATCTTCGGCAACGGTCTCTCCCTCTTCGAGGTCACTAACTAATCCCTCACCTGCATTAAGCAATCAATCCTACACATACATATACACATACAATGTTTTTTGGTATGTTTTTTTTTCAGGGATGCCATGTGCATGCAGTAGCAACATTAACAGGGGCAGTAACAGCACAAGGAAGAGGGAGTATCGTAGACGACACGGGCTTCTCTTTCGTGAACTGTAAGGTCACGGGCTCAGGGACACTGTACCTTGGGAGGGCATGGGGTCCTTTCTCAAGGGTGATCTTTGCTTACACTTACATGGATAACATTATCATTCCCAAGGGCTGGTATAACTGGGGCGACCCTGCTCGTGAAATGTATATCTTTTCTTTTTACGCACACACACTTCCCTTTCATGCATGCATATGAGCAATGAAATTTTAGGGTTAAGATTGGACCATCCATTAATTAGTTAAAACTGATATATTATCGGTGTTAACCCTCCTAGATCGAGTTTATTGTATTCACAATATTAAATTTCGGACATCTTATTTTCTTACGATATTGAACGTTTCATCCTACTAGACCAACTAATAGTTGGTTCTATCTTTTTTTTTTAATTTTTTGGTTTCCCAAGGCATTCACTAGTGCAAGTCCGGTGACTAATACCCCGCTTTCCGTTGACCTATTGTTTGCCGAAACCGTATAGCATGCGCATGCACGATCGGTGGTGCTATGAAGTTTTGTAATTTTGTATTGAAATGGTTGGATTTGCAGGACTGTGTTTTATGCGCCATACAGATGCATGGGACCGGGAGCAAGCTATGCAGGCAGGGTTTCATGGTCGAGGGAGCTTACGGATGAAGAAGCTCAGCCTTTTATTTCTCTTGGTTTCATTGATGGCTCCGAATGGATCAAATTGTAATAATCAAGAACTTTTTGGATGTGTATGTCAACAAAGAAAAAGTATTGCACGAATGTTCAACCATAAAAGCGATAATTAGATAGATTTTTTTGGGTGAGTCTAGGGTACAATATGGTCGCGGTGCGGCACCGACCGAAAATATTACGAAATACGAAAATTAGAATATAGTCTCAAGACAAGTTTCGATACTAACAAAAACTTAAAATGTTATCGGAAGTTATAAGTATGAATACTCGGAACTAAGTTTCATACTTAACCACCAACCTAAAATGTTAATAAAAAGCGTAATATTTTAATTTTAAATTTCGATTTTTGTAATATTTTCTGTTGGTGTCGCACCGCGACCCTTGTTATACGTTATACTCCTTTTTTTTCAATCCTTGCCGTGTTCGCATATTTACAATGTAGTCCCAATAATTTAGGCTCTGATTTAATAATTGATGTATGATTGCCGTGTTCGCATACTGACAATGTTATTTAGTTTTGAGCCTCATATCCATAATTCTACCAACTCTGCGTATAAATCTGCAAAATTTTGAAGGCGGTAACGAGAAAATGGAAGGACCTGAACCAAAAAAGAGGAAAATCCATAAGCCACCGCCTCGCAGGTAATGGATCTTCATTCGCCTTTCTGCTCTGCTTTCCTTGTTTCTCTATTTATATTTCTCTGGCTTACGAAAAATTAGACTCATCTTAGTTGCTTGTCGTTTAGCTTTCTTATAGTTTTTGTTAGAAAGTACTCTGCAACGGTGTTTTTTTCTTAATTGCAAGTAGTCTTCTTGCAGATTGAACTTTGGGTTTTTAGTGAAGGATTGGAATCGGGTTAGAATTAAGCTTTCAACAATTGTTTTGTATTTGGGAATTGATGCATTCATTATACATAAGATGAGATGATAATGGATGGAAAATCTAAATCTGTGGATTGTCAAATTAGGGTTTTGGATGAAATTGAATTAGTAAGACACTCATTTGAGGTTATACTGGGAATTTCAAATTTGGAAATCCAAGTATGATCCTTTTTTTCTTAATGTATGCTTATGATTTTGTGTTTACATTCCTTTCAATAGTTATACAGAATTGTTTATATTTGAATTTTATGAGTTTCATTGTGAACTTATTACTAATCTGGGAAAAGATTTGTTTCTTACTTTTATACCCTCTGCCCCAAATTCCAACCTCGGAAGCAATGTGCCGAAGCTCGTTGAGCATCTGACCGGAAAAATATAGCGGGCTATTATTTTGTGTAGGTGGAGATAAATGAGTCTATCTGTAACGAACTCGGAAGAGTTATCGTGTCGAGCATCCGACTAATTCGTTGAAAAGTCCAACTTGAATGTAAAACCACAAACAGTCCAAAATGTAACCGATGTGAGTTAGCACCGGTTTAGCAAATAGAACTTGAATTCTTGCCCAGTTTGTTGCCTAAGCTGCAAAACCAAACTCATAACCAGACCTTGTTTGTCTTTTCTTTTAATAGGACTGCCCCTTCACCTGCTTCAAATGCGCCCAAGGATGCGAAATCGACTGGTAGTTCGAGGGTAAAATCTATTCTCTTGCTTCTATTCTCGTGGTGTTTCGATTTTCAACATTTTAAACCTTGTTTAGCTGTTCAAGTTATAATGTGACTTGCCTGCTTAGGTTCTAGGGATACAAACAACCGATATCGCGAGTTTCAGAATCCAACAAGACAAAAATTCTGCAGTAGATCAAGCACGGCAAGATGGCTGCACCGGAAACTATAAGAAATTTGATTCATGGTATGGGAATTTTCTGGTGCCAGTTGTTCCTTCTCGATCAGAACTTAACACATAAGTACTTCATGTATCTGTCCACAACTAGAATATATTCTTGTTAGGTTCTTGCCTTTGCCGTATGGATACGATTCTTCTCCGGTCGCCGGTTCACACTTGTATTCATGGATTGAGGTATGGCTAGCCTAATCATATGAATCGTGTGCCGATGACGGCTATGAATGTTCCCCCTCGAAAACTATCTGTTTTACTCCGTTCTTTCTGTTCAATGACAATTCATCGCTCATCTTTTTGCTATAAAACCAACCTCATGCCTAAGCTTGGTATAGGAGTAAAGCATTTTATGGTCTTTCCATTTCACTTTGAAACCCATATTATTATAAATAAATTTTATGTATTCTTTCATTCTGATATTAATAATGTATTTTTTTATTTTTTTATAAATATAAACTACAGTAATCACATAATGCATATGTTAATTTTAAGGTCCGTGCTCGAACGAGTAATGAATCTTAACGATATTATTTTTTTATTAAGTAGTGAAATAATTACATTCCAAAAACAATGGACTTAAACCCACACTCGGTGGGATAACATTAGAAAATGCCATTTGAAAAAAAAATCATAACACATCACTATTCACTAGTCATAAAATAAAAAACAGAATCTCAAAAACTATTATGGGATAAACCATGATGATAGTGGCAGAAATTTAAATAGCGGTCTGAAATTATAATTGCGGTTGTTATATAACTGTATAGATATTGTCTAAAACTGCAATACCAACAACTATTATATTTACAATAACATTTGTTGTTTAAAAAATTCACGACCGCAATACTTACAATGACCGTCACAATATTTGTTATATCTGTAATTATAATAAATACGAAGCGATTAAAAACGCAGCCACAATCGCAATTTGAATAAATGATAATACAAGGGATAACCGGGAAAAAAAAGAAATATACATGAACAAAGGGGGAATTATATTAGAGTATAATGCATAATATTAAACTAAGCCCCAATTATAAGACAAGGTGGATTTTGTCATAAAGCATAAATGCCAAAGTTCCACCGCCACTTCTGGTCGCCTCAGACTGGCAGAGCGGCAGGCGCCGGCCGGGAACAACTCTGCAGCTGTGCGACAATTGAACAATCTATCTGTTCAAGATTTTGGAATCTGTATTGTCTTTTGTATATAGAATCTAATTCTATAAGGGTAACTTTTGCTGCTAATTTCATATGTATATAATATTCTATTTATAAATAGGAAAAAAGTTTGATACACAAGCCGTGTAAACTTTAGTTTACACATGCATTTTAGTTTTAGGATTAGAGTTTTAGTTTAGTATTTAAAGTTTAGGTTGTGTGGTTTAGAATTTAAGGTTAGTGTTTAGAATTTAGTGTATAAGGTTTAAGGTTTAGTTTTTTAGGGTTAGGATTAGGAATTTAGGATTTAAGTTTTTTATAGTGTAAATACGCATGCTTGTGTAAAATTAGTTTTACACAACCTGTGTATCAAAGTTTTACCCTTATAAATATAACTACTAATACAATTAAAATTGTAAATACACGTAATATTCTTTCCAACAAATAATACTAGAATCAATAATTATAAACACGACGAGAAATTACAATATAATATGTCAAAATCAATCATTATAAACACGAAATTAAAAAAAAATATCACCCAAACCATATGGGTTTGTCAAATTCGGTGGCTAATAAAACAACCAAGCTGCCAACAAGAATTATCAATCCTAGTACGATGAGATGATGATGGGTCAAATTTTCTTTAGGCTTATTTTATAAATAAGTATTTAGGGTACATTAACTTTTTTTAAATTTTATTTAAGTATTTAAAGTATTTTTTATTAAAATAAATATTTAAAGTATATTTTTTAATTAAAATAAGTATTTAACTATTTTTTTAAGTTTCTAAAAGTTGACATGTGACATTAATTAAAAATACATTAGATTACATTATTTTGACAAAAATTATACTTTAAATACTTATTTTGACAAAAAAATACTTATTTTGATCAAATAAATACTTTAAATACTTAAATGAAAAGTTGAGATACATTAAGCACTCATTTGTTATATAAAGGCTGAGTTTGTCATTGAAGGTGGAAACCAGCTTTGGGGTCAAACGACCGTTTGAAAAAACTGAAAAAATCAGCTTCTATAAACGCCCGTTTGAAGAACTAAAATCACGTTTGTAAACTAAATTTTTAATAAAAATTATATTGTTTGTCATTATTTTTGCTTAAAAATTGTGTTTAAGTTCGTAACAACAACAACAACAAAAAACCATGCCCTAAGTCTTTTCTTTACCGCTTTTATATTTTCTCATACCAAAACAATTGAACTTAGTTTCAAGTTCTTAGTATAACTAATTATATGGTCCAAACGCATTACCTTGTCTTTTTCCCATTACAGGCTTTGATTTTTCAAATATTTACAGTTTGAGGCATGTAGTTCCAATTTTCAAATATGCCTATCATACATGATTTTTTGGTTTAATTTATGATATTTTAAGGTAATAATACATTTTCATATCATAATTGTAATTGAACTATTATATATTTTTTAAAATGCTATTGTAGTAATTTATTTTATGTATATATTAACAAGTTAATTTATTTGTATTATATTATAATTACATTGTATTTTGATTAATTTAATATTTTATATAATTTGTCACAACAATTCAATTCTAAAATTAAGTTTATTAGTTTATTGAATCATAGTTCGATTAACATCATTGTTATTATAACATACATGATTATATGGGTTCGAACGTGTAAAATTCTTAATAATTCAAATATGATATAAAAAATTATATCTGTTTAGTTTAAAATTGAACCATTATAACTAATAAATGTTGGTGTATTGATAATACACATTGTTTGTTCCACTTCAACTTTGGACAAAAACTTTGTTCCACTCAATATGTTCAGTTTGTGTTTTAAAATTGTCCCACTTAAAATGTCTCATTGAAAAAATTAATAAATTTTATAAAACATATTTTCCTTTATACTTTTTTTTAAATTCTCAATAAAATAAAATTTAACTTTTTAACGATAAAATTATCGTTTCAATTATTTTTACATTATTTTTCTTACACATTTTTACATAATTTTTTTTTTTAAAAATGCGTGAAAAGTCAGGGAGTAACAATTATACCCTTCTCTTTGCCTTTTCGTTTTCCTTTTTTGGATATTTATTTTCTTTTCTAAGCACTTGAAACTTGAAAGCCGCTTCATTGCTGAAGTAAACCTATCCCCGCATAGCAAATACCAATAACTATTTTGAATTTTCAGTTAAAAGAGAAATTTTCCCTTTGTTTGATTGGTATTTGTGTGTTCTAGTCGCGGCGGTGATGGGGAAAGTAGCAGTTGGGGCTGCGGTGGTGTGCGCGGCAGCCTTGTGTGCCGCGGCCGCGCTGGTGGTTCGTCATAGGATGAAGAGTTCTGGAAAATGGGCCCGTGCGGTGGCTATACTGAAAGAGTTCCAGGAAAAGTGCGGGACTCCAAGTTCGAAGCTTAAACAGGTGGCTGCTGCCATGACCGTCGAGATGCACGCCGGGTTAGCATCGGACGGTGGAAGCAAGCTGAAGATGCTCATCAGCTATGTAGATAATCTCCCCACTGGGTAACTTAATTCAACTCCAATAAACTAGTATCTTTTTTCTTCCTTGGAATTTTCTAGTTCCAATACTTTTGGAATGGTTTTTGTTTTTGCTTTAAATGATTCAATCATACAACGTTGATTGGATCAAGATGCTCTCTTGATTGATGAACTCTGATCATAAACTCTCTCTTTTCTAAAAAAAAGTGCAGAAAAGTTTAATTCTTGATCGAAATTTAGCTTTAGCCTTTAGAGATTAGTGGTTTGATTCTATTCACACTGTGGACCCTGTGAAATTTGATGCTAAAGTTTCGATTTTTACTTTGCATTATTGATGTGTTGGATTCCACTTATCTTAACTTTATCAACTCTTGATTCCTGTGAACTTTATGCTTGTACTGTTCTTGCATTAAAGCTGATTTATGTGCTAGCTTTGTCTACAAACTAGTTTCTTATTTGTTCTTATTTCCCTTTTTGGTCCCCCATTATTATCCAACTTTTCCTTTCAATCCATGGGATAAATAACCTTTTTTTCTAAAACTTTTGCTACCTTTTGCTTTTGAAGTGTATTTCTAGTTCTTGGTTATAGGTGCTTTCTTTACTGCTTTTTTAAGAATTTTTCATGATGAAAATTCTCTTCCAAATTCCAATGGTTCCTGAATTCACTGTGTGTGTACTTTGTTATGATGATTTGCCGTTGTCATAGTGTTTTTCAGAGAGATATTTGACACTATGTTGCTCGACTCTTCATTTTCCTTGAAGTACTTGTGTTTGACACCTCCCCCGAACCATATCCGGATACTGGTATTGGATAAAAAGAGACTCCAAATGATGAAGATCTTGAAAGTCACCCACACACTCATATGTGACCGACCGCACACCCGAGTATAAGCGATGTAGTTTTCACATATAAGCAGCACAGATAAGCTACTTTCTGATCAGTGGGAGTGAGTTGCTTATTTTAGATATTGAGCAACAAATTTGTTTGCTTCCTTTATTTGTTGCTGAACTATGTATACTATAGCTAGTGAGTAACAATTGGGAAAGAATTTACTTTCTATCATGAAAGGAGCTGTCTTGAGAGGATGGTTAAAGTTTCAAGGGAAAAGAATTGGTCATTTTTATATCTGGATTCATTGGAACATAATTCTTTGCATGATGCGAAATCTCGGTTTACAAGAAATTTTGTTGCTTGAAGATTTGGCTAAGCATTTTTCATGTTTTGATGCTCAACTTTGCAGTGATGAGAAAGGGCTGTTTTATGCCCTCGACCTCGGTGGCACAAATTTCCGTGTTATACGTGTGCACTTGGGTGGTAAAGACAGCCCTGTCGTTAAGCAGGAATTCGAGGAAGTTTCTATTCCTCCAGAATTGATGACTGGATCTTCGGATGTGAGACTCTTCTCTGTCCAGCCTAGTAGTATAAACTCCTGCCTATGCTCATTCATTTTTCTAAAATTCTTTATGCGGCGTGATTGCAGGAATTATTTGATTATATCGCTTCAGCTCTTGCGAAATTTGTTGCTACAGAAAGTGACAGTCTACATGTTTCACCTGGTAGACAAAGGGAGTTGGGGTTCACTTTCTCGTTTCCTGTCAAGCAAACATCGATATCATCGGGGACTCTTATGAAATGGACAAAGGGCTTCTCAGTAGAAGATACAGTTAATTCTAATAACCTTGACTCGAATTTGACAGCCTTTTGTTGTTGCTTGTTAATTCTAATGATCCTTGATTTTTTTATTGGTTGATACAAGTAGGTTGGAGAAGATGTTGTTGCAGAATTGACCAAAGCCATGGAAAGGGTCGGTCTTGACATGCGTGTGGCAGCTTTGGTGAGTTGTGTGTGCATTGCCCATCTTCTTTACCATCGATGGATGTGATCTGGTGCTCCTACTTGGATACGTGTTCGAGCTGATATTCCTAATTCTCTTATGGATTATGCAGGTCAATGATACTGTTGGCACATTGGCTGGTGGTAGATACAACAACCCAGATGTTGTTGCCGCCGTGATATTGGGTACAGGCACGAATGCAGCTTACGTAGAGCGTGCTCATGCAATTCCGAAATGGCATGGTCTTCTACCTAAATCAGGGGAGATGGTAAGTAGTGTTAGTATATATGTTCTCTACATCTGTTACTGTTCGATGAAATAGACATCCGATCGACCTCATTATGCTAAACTTCTGTGTTAGAACCTTCCCCTCGTCTCCGCAGGTTATCAACATGGAGTGGGGTAATTTTCAGTCTTCACACCTTCCACTAACTGAATATGACCAAGAACTCGATGCCGGGAGTCTAAACCCCGGAGAACAGGTCAGTTTCTTCAGTCCCAAGTTTCTAGTTCCACCTTATTAATTTCCGTATATAAGCTAGATGTAACTTTACCGACTTCTTTTCACAGATTTTTGAGAAAATGATATCTGGTATGTATTTGGGAGAGATTATACGTAGAGTTCTGTGCAAGATGGCTGAACAAGCTGCAATTTTTGGTGATACTGTCCCACCAAAGTTGAAAACTCCTTTCATACTTAGGTACGCCTTAATGTTATTTTCCCATCGTAACAGGTTTCGTATTTCACAACCGGACTCAGCTGTAGGTCTTAACCCATCCTGATCATTACCTAATCTTGTCTGGTTTTAATTCTCCGTTCGTTTATCTGTTGAATCTGCAGAACTCCTCACATGTCTGCGATGCATCATGACACGTCTCCAGATCTGAAAGTCGTCGCCGCCAATCTTAAGGATATATTAGAGGTATAATATGCCGGTCGCCACCAAACAATTCTCATGTTGAAGGAAATGAGCTTTACACAAGATCAAATGCTATATTATCTTGTGAATTCATTGCTTTTATAGGTTTTCTTATGTTTATGTTGTTTATTCTTTGATTTATTTCAGATATCAAATACCTCCTTGAAATTGAGGAAACTTATTGTCGAGCTGTGTGACATTGTCGCTACTCGTGGTGCTCGCTTATCTGCAGCGGGAATAGTAGGCATTCTCAAGAAATTAGGAAGAGACACGGTTAAAGACGGTGAAAAGCAGAGGTCGGTGGTAGCTTTAGACGGCGGGTTGTACGAGCACTACACTAAATTCAGAACCTGCATGGAGAACACACTTCGGGAATTGCTAGGAGAAGAAGTCTTCGGGAACATTTCCGTCGAGCACTCCAACGATGGCTCTGGTATCGGGGCAGCCCTCTTGGCAGCCTCCCACTCCCAATACATTGAAGTCGAGGAATCCTGAAGATAGTTGAATCATATAGGTAGGCTAAAGATAAAATGTAAGAGTTCACCCTCATCTTTGCATCTCCGGATCCAAGAGTTCACACCGGCAACTCATCATCATCCGGGGTGTATGTTACAGATAAAATGTAACGAGTCCGTGATAGTGGCCAGAAGCTCCATTGCCACTACTCGTCACTTGGAGTGTTGGTGGATTATACCCGATCCACCCATGAATAAGTTATCGTCTCTCGAATTACAAGGTAATAAGATAGGCATATATGCAAGCTACTCTTTGGAGTTTTTGATCTTTGCTCATTGAGAGTAAAAAGTAATCTTATAGGTCATTGCCCCATTCTTTTGTCTAATATACCCGAAATGGATACGACTCTATTCGACTAGCTAATGGCTATAGTTCATCATTCACAGTTTTTACAGCACCAAAAACACATAAATAGAGACTATAAATGGCAGCAAACAAATGCAATAAGCTAACAAAAACAAGAACCATTTTAACAAAGCAAACGATCAAAATGCATAATTTTGTGTTTGGCATAGTATTCGAGTTAGAGCATGGTTCATCAATGGAGTATTACCAAAGATTTAACACTTTACCAGGTTTAAGAACCAAGGGTGGCATTGTTTAACCTCTCCAAAGCCAAAATCAATGCTTGGGGTACCCAAATTGCCTTCCCCATGAGCCTTGAGCGACAAATAAAGCTATTGAGCCAAAGCCAAACCGGGCAAGGCAAGTCCCATGCTTTGACATTCCTTTAAACAAAACCCCAAATCTTTAACGAAATGGTTCACAAAGAAACCCGATTCGAAATCCCTCTTCAAGATCCTGCTCCCGTACAATTCCAACGACTTTGAGCCGGCTGCTCCGGTTGATATCGCGTCCAAAAACGACGCCACATCGAGCCCCGCTTTGTGAGCGTAGATAATTCCTTCAACTAACCCGACCATCGTCAATGCTATCGTGATTTGATTTGCGCAAATTGGCCTTTCCCGTTGGCTCCCAGTAATTAACTTTCCCGTGAGGGTAAAAACGGGATTTAACCGGTTAACGGCGGCTTTATCTCCTCCGGTAAGAACGTTAGTCATATGTTTGAGTAAAAAATAGTTTAAGCACCTATTATAAAAAAATTAACAAAATTTAGGCACATATTATATAGTTAAGCCTATTTTTAATTTTCGTGTAATTTGTCAATAACGAAACCACCATCTAACGGTCTCTTCCTCTCCCCCTTTCTGTTTTTTTTATACAAAAAAATCGGATGTATGAATGTGGGCAATCATCTTTGATTGCTCAAATCCACAATTACAAAAATTACGCGCTCATTTACTCTCGCCTTCTTCTTCCTCCGTTTCTCTCTCCATCTTCCCCTTTCTGCAGCGTTCCGCCGACGCACGGCGGAGAGAGAGAGTTAACAGCTTCCAAGTAGCTTAATTCTAGGGATTTATTTATGATATTTTAAAATTTTATTGTGCGGTTGATTTTCTGTTTGGCTAGTTAGATAGACGAGGATTGGGAGAGGGAAGAGGAAAAGAAAAGAAAGGAAAATATACAATAGAAATGTCGAAGGCATTGGACTCTGTCGATTGGCTTCTCTTCTCTCTCAGCAGAGCTTTCTGTAATCCTCTCGCTGTTTTTATTCAGATCCAGGTTTGTTCTTCTTTTCCGCGTTAAACAAAGTCTGATATTTCTATATTTCTCGGCTTTTCGCTGTTTGGATAGCTTTAGCTTGTTGATTTCCTTTTTTAACGAATGTTTGGTTAGAATCTCTTAGTTTTGTATCTTATCTACAATTAGCGTTCATATTTTAATTTAATCTATAAGATTCAGTGTCTACAGCTTAAAATAAAACTATGATTCCACTTTTCAGTAAAGACTTTGCTTTTTCAATACTATTGGATCTCAATAGCTGTGTTTAGAACTAAAAGCTAAATCTTTGTATTTTGTTTTTTTCTTCTTTCATTTACATAAAGATTACTGTTTGTGACATAATTGAAATTAAATGTTTGGAATTTGGTCAGAGTGGTGGCTGTTAGTAAGATGGATAGGAATGTATCTTGTAATGTAAATTCCTTGATTGTCACCGATTATGTAATTTGATATTGGGACAGTAAAGGGTTGTATTAAGCTCTGAGCTGAGCTTTGTTTGCTATAGGCTTATAGCATTTGAATCAAATGGAAAAAGAAAGCTGCTTTTCCTAGATATATTTTTGCATACATCACGGGCCTTTGTTTTAGTTTAATGATTTGTTTATGTTGTGTGAGAGAAGGATGGCATGTCAGTTAATGTAACAAGGGCCGTCTCATTGGGTGGTAGGCACGATGAGCTTTTAAACAAATAGTTTATCAAAAACAAAAGCTATTGAAACATCCTTAATTTTATTAATTACGGATTACAACTTTTGTAGGACTACTATGTTTGATTAATTTGTA
Source organism: Hibiscus mutabilis (assembly GCA_019671005.1). Classification (NCBI taxonomy): domain Eukaryota; kingdom Viridiplantae; phylum Streptophyta; class Magnoliopsida; order Malvales; family Malvaceae; genus Hibiscus; species Hibiscus mutabilis. The sequence goes on from JAGYYJ010003103.1 coordinate 112,402, forward strand.
TTATCTGTTCTGCTAGCTGATATATTCTTCTGCTTTTGATTAATGCCTTCCTTTTATCATTTCACAATCATTCCAATTATCCATTTTATGAATATAGTATTTTCTCTTCGATTGTTTTAAACCAGTTACCTGTCTTTCTCTCTTTATCTGCCCGTTTAAACTTCAAAAAGGGTATCAATCCAAATACTTTGTATATGATGTAGGGATGTATAATATGACTCTTGCTATTGGGTGGGCTTTTACTGCTAATGTCAGGTACATGGTTCTAAGATGATTTAAAAGGCAGCCTACTTGCTGCCATGACTATTCTATGTTGTACTATGACCTAGAAGCTTGCCTACTTCATTTATATATACCTATACCTTTTTCTTTTAACAGGAACAGAGAGATCAATAGAATGAAGGATGCCATGAAAGGTGGTAATAGCTTTGCTTTTTTGTGCCATGATATTCGTGAACTTGAACACTCGAATCAGGTCAATCTACCGAGAGTTACAGTTGTGATGCCTTTAAAAGGCTTTGGAGAACATAATCTACACAATTGGAAGAGTCGGATGAGTATTTTACGGTCTAGTTAGCATTCAGCTTGACTTGTCTTCTCAGTGCATGCTAAAGAATTGTGCATTTACCTATTCCTTGTCCACATTTTGTTTATCAGTAAATGGAACGATGAACTAAAATTCCCTCTTTTATTTATATAATTTTTCATTTTGCTCTGCCAAAATTGATTATTTTAAAATTTTCATCTTTTGCAATGAGCAGTTTTCTAAATATTTGCATAATGTCAATGGAGGCAGATCACATCTCTCTATGGTGGTCCTCTAGAGTTTCTTTTTGTGGTTGAAAGTACTGAAGATCCCGCTTACCATGCCGTATCTCGGTTATTAAGAGATTTTAAGGTATACCACAATTTTGCTTTATTATGCATTTTTGATAACATTTACAAAAAAAAAATGTCAAATAGCATTGTTATCAATGTATAATCCTTTATTCCCCCTTCACTAAAAACCCTCAAAACTCGATGCTTGCCCTTTGTTTCATGCAAGTGTTAAAGGGCATCATTTGAGTGTCATCACTGTGGCTTTACTCCTTGCCTTATGATTTCATTGCATGTGTTTCTGTGCAGGATGATGTTGATGCTAAAGTCATTGTGGCTGGTTTATCAACAACCTGTAGTCAGAAAATACATAATCAGCTGGTCTGTAACAACTTTACCAAATTGTTTAACAAATTTTGCAATTGATCTGTCCTTTTACTTTTGTATTGATATTATGTTTGAACTGTGCATCAATCTCACTTTTACTGAGTGAAGAATTAAGTTAAAACCTTAGCCCTTATCTGAAGGTGTCCTCTTTTGCTATTCCACATTTTTTTAAACTTGGTACTTGTATGTTGTTAATATCTCTTGGCTAGAAGTGTATTCAAGCTATCATGTCATTTGGTATTTCTTGTGAAGGTTGGGGTGGAAAAAATGCATAAAGATACCAAGTATGTATTGTTTTTGGATGATGATGTTAGGCTCCACCCTGGATCAATTGGAGCTCTCGCTGCTGAGATGGAAAAGAGGCCTGAGGTATGTTTGTGCACATCAATATACATTAAATTAAAATAATTAGTTTTTTTTTCTGAACCGTTAATTTCTTTTTGTGGTACTCATGTTATTGGCAATGATGTGCAGATTCTTATTCAAACTGGATACCCTCTTGATTTACCATCCGGAAGTTTAGGGAGTTACTGCATCTATGAATACCATATGGTATGATGCCATATGTGACTTATTTTTCTTCCAAATATACTGCATATACCTGATGACCACATATTATTATATTGTTTTTGGGTAACTTGCTTTGTATTTACACAAGTGAAACAGCCATAAAAAACAACAATACAACCAGAAACTAAGCCAGACATTCTTATAACTTATTTGTATAAGGCTTTCTGTTTCGTTTATTCCTACTTCACGATCTATCAGTAAACCTGTAGATAAGCTGCACCTTCTATTGCTACAGATGCATATGCTAGCTCAACAACTCTGCTTCCCTCCATAAAGATTAAATGCACACATACGCACGCATCAGCAGTCAAGCACATCTTATTGAAATAAGGTAGAAACACGGTGGAAAATAATTGTTTCTCATGTGTCAACTTATACCAAAACCCAATAGCACTATAGATTGTCAATTTGGTGCATAAGGGGGACTGCCAAAGCCAAATCTTTTTCTATTATTTGAGTTCAGCCAAGAGATGTTGAATAGCTGAAAGCTTTTGCTTATTTAACTGTCCTCAAACGGTTGACATAACTTCTTTTACTTTAATCTCTCTCCAATAGCTTAGTTGTTGTCTCCTTTAATTCATGTACTCCTTCCTTTCTACAGCCTTGCTCAATGGGATTTGCCACTGGTGGGAAAACATTTTTTCTTTGGGGAGGGTGTATGATGGTAAGTAGCTCACCCTATTGTTCTCGGGGCGTCCTGTACAAAATTGATGGATTATTTCTGATTCTTCTAGATTGTTTTTCAGATGCACGCTGATGATTTTAGACAGGACAATTACGGCGTGGTCTCAGGACTTCGAGATGGTGGATACTCTGATGATATGACACTAGCTGCTTTAGCTGGTAATTTAATCTCAATTAAATGTTTTAGAATAGTAATATTTCTGTTGATATATTAGAATTACAGCTTTGTAAACTCAAAAGATTTGCAGCATTTTAACTGATTGTCTCCTCAGGAGCCAACAAGAGGCTTATTACCTCTCCTCCTGTAGCTGTTTTTCTTCATCCTCTTGCAAGTGACCTTAGTTTCTCTAGGTTTGTGGCTTTTACCCATTAAGCTTTTCTATTATATTTATATCCTTGTTGACTTTGACTTCTTGTCCAGGTACTGGAACTACTTGAGGAAGCAAACATTTGTTTTGGAATCATACATAAGCAGGTTTAATTGGCTAATGAACAGATGACTATTTTCATTCCATAGCTATATGTCATGGGGATTTGTAGCGCCATACTTGATGGCTGCAATCCATGTTGTAGCAGCATTAGAAATCTATATCAAGGTTTATTCATACGAGGAAACAACTTGTACTACTACCGGTGAGCACACTATTTTTTCTTTCCAGTTAGGTTAGGCAAACCAATGTCTGGTGTGATAGTATACGCCTATACGGTACAAAGTTATACCGATAATCTACAAGTATCTCTTGGCCCTCAAAATATTGGATTTCTAGTAATTTAGACTTGTATTCAGGGATGCATAACTGTTTGGCCTCCACAACTAGAAATGCTGGCAGCCTTGTCACAAAATAGAAATTTCTTTTTCAGAAACCGAGGCTAGAGAAGTATAGTATGATATTAAAATTTGTAACAGCTACTGCAACTAAACAAACTGATTTTCCACAGGATTGTTACTGACAAGTTGCCTAGCTATATGTACCTTTACGGAGCTACTTTCTATGTGGAACTTAACAAGGATTGAAGTTCAACTGTGCAACATGTTATCTCCCGAGGCACCTAAGTTCTCGCTTGATTATTACAACTGGCTCATGGTAAGTACCTCTATCTCTTTAATATGGAGAATGACAATGAATTTTATTAAATTTGTACCATTATGTGTTCCCATGAAACTTACGTTGTTATCTTAAGTAACTACACAGTTTCCTTTTCCCACAACTGTATATTTCTCTTTTAAGTTATACCTGCATGTTTAGAGTGATGACAAAAAAATGTCTGGCCTTTTTATCGGTTTCAATGCCTCACCAGAAAAAATTAAAATCCTGAAATTATCTCCATCAGATTGTAGTGAAGTGGTGTGTACTCAAGGTTTCAGTTACGAGAATTTTTGGGTTTACATGTGTTTTTTGATTGAGCAGATCTTTGTTGCAATGCTGGTTGATAACTTTCTATACCCTATCTCCGCATTCCGATCTCATTTCTCTCAATCTATCGATTGGTCGGGTATCCGATATCACTTGAAGGATGGAAAAATAAGCAAGGTAAGTCGGGTGAACCCGGCACTCAAACTAAGCTTCATAATCGGCTCGAGCTTAGCAGTATTTTTGGTAATGTGCAGATTGAAAGGAAAAAGGATAGGGGTCCAAAGTTCACAGACTTGGGAGGCAAGCATTTATATGGCAAAAAGGGCGCTCCTCCAAAAGCCTCGTTCTTAAGCTCATTGTCCAGAAGTTTATGTCAGGGGCATCAACCCAAGAAATACGAGGTCTAGATTCGACAGAGGGAATGGATGTTATATTGTGACCGTTTTGGCTCTTCGTTTCGAGATCTTGCCGGAGCAGCAAGGATTGTAGAAGCCGAGGTTCAGTAGCTGATTGTTGGTGATATTTCTTATTCGATTGGTGTTAGTGGTTTAGGAATTTTCGGCCTCATTTTCTTTAGTCGCCATTCAATCAAATTTGTTCTTTGATTCTGTAGGAGGGAGGCTGATTTTGTAATTTGCATCCATTTTAGCCTGTAATTTTATTTAATTTTACAGTTAGTGTTCCCATTTTGTGTTATGTGCATGCAATTTAATTTGATTTAATTTTTTGAATGGAAGAGGTTGTTCAAGTTTGAAGGATTACTTGAAAACCAATAAAAACCATTTGCCATTAAACAGGCAAGTAAAATTCGATTCAAAAAATTGATTTTTTCAATTCGGCTTGAAATTTTCTTTAAATAAAATTTGAGTTATAAAATGAGATTCGAATAACTCAAGATTTTTAGTTATTAGAATAGTGGATCACTTTTTATGTTTGAATTGAATCTCTCAATTCTGCTTTATATATATATATATATATATATATATATATATATATATATATATATATATATATATAATATAGATGTATCTAGTTATAGAAAGTGATTTTAATTAGAATTAATTAGTGCCATAATATTATAAATATTTACAACTAAATTTGAACAGAAACTCGAACAACTTGATTTGAATCTACTATAATTTCATAAACTCAACTTTAAAAAACTTAAAATAAAATTTGAGTTATAAAATAAGACTTGTCAATTTGACTCGATCGGTTGATTACCCCTAATCATATTAAGCTATTTTTGCTTAACATATGTATTTGTTTTTTGTTCATTAAATATTTAACTCCATTTTTAAAAAAATAATATTTTTTGAACAATTACTTAAAAATTAATATTTCCTATTAGACCGATTAATAGTTAATATTACAAAAAAAAGTACTTCGATGGTTAAAATTATAGGTAAACTACACTGATAATCACTCAACTTTTAAGGTACTTTCAATATAATCATTAAATTTTTAAAATTTTCATTACAGTCATTAAATTTTTAATTCGCTTTTACTATGATCACTTATTGTTAAAAAACATGATTGTTAACCTTTTTTAAAAAATAAACGTTAATAATTTTTCTCTCTTTTTTACGTTTCTTCTTCTCCTCCTTTTCCGAATATCTGTTTTACGTCAATCTCATTGCTGAAACAAAAAAAAAAGCTTTGATTTTACTCATTGTCAGGGTGGAGCGCTCCCCAAAAATTTGGGTAATTAACTTTTGGCCCCTCAATTTTTAAAATACTTTTAATTTGACTTTTTTTTAAAAATTTAAAATTCTCATTAAATTTTATTTTTTATAAAAAATTTAATTAAGTCTCAAAATTTTTATTTAGACCTCTAAAATTTAAATTAAATCTTTCAAAAAAATTTAAAATTTTAGTTTATACTTCTAAAATTTTTAAAAATTTTAAATAGACCTCTCAACTTGTTTTGTCAAGATCCCCTGCTCATTGTTGCTTGATGATTTCATAATCAGTAAAGGAAAAAGGAAGATTCAGAATCGGACATTGTGCTACAATTTCCATATAAAATCTTGTGTATTTCAAAGCTGGAAATTTTCAAACACTGAAAACTTTCTCCCAAACATATTATCATAAACCGTACCTGACATTTTTTTTTAATTTCAAGTTCTCCAATTCAATTAGAATCAGTGGTTGGGAATTTGAATCGAGTTTAAATATCAAAAGTTCGAATAACTGGAAAACCGAAAACAAATTTGCAAACTGGATGCATTAGATTGAGATAGTAAGTTCGGTTTTGATCATGCAAAACCCATGAAGTTAGCATCCGAGAACCGAGTACAAATCACCACAGAGACGAATTCACATACAGAATTAGTAAAGAGACATACACCGACAGCTGAACCAGAAAATGGAAAAACAGTAAACTCAAGGCACTGCAATCCGATAGCCGGATACTTAAGACAAGAAATGGCGGCAGCTGGTTTGAGATGCTCCATTAATCTACTCCTAGGACCATACTTATATTCCCACATCATTGCTCCAAAAAATTTGAGTTAAATGCCACAAGTAAAGAATCTTGAATAACTTAAGAATTCCATGTCATGTTTTTAACGGCAACTAACGACAGTGACTGTAATGAAAATAAATTAAAATTTTAGGGACTGTAATGAAAGTATTAAAAGTTTGATATCCATATTAAAAACGACTTAAAAGTTAAGGGACTACTAGTGTAATTTACCCTAAAATTATTAACTAATTTTAAAAACACATCATTTTGTCCGCCGCCGAAAGTAATACTCTCAACGGGTGTCTATCCATCCGTGAGGAAATAGAATAAAGTTGAAAACAAAGCATCAATCACAGCAAATTCCCTTTCTTGGTAAATATACCTTATCAGTCCCTCCACTACATCTTAAATTACATTTCAATCACTTCACTTGAAAAAATTAGCAAAAGATCATGTACATAAGAAAAATAAACAAGACGACCCTTGTTAGTATGACTGTTAAGTTGGTCATTTCGGGTTACAAACATGACCTTATATCGGTATTTAAAAGATCAAATCATCAATTAAGGACATGGATTATCTTACTCATTTTTCATACATGTAAGGACCGTTTTAATATCAATTAAGCTCGTTGGATTCGTTGTTGAAGGAGCACTCGTGCTGCTTTTCTGGTGCACCGTCGTCAACTGGGGATAGACATAAACGTGTTGTTGATTGGAAGGAGTATGCTCCGAGGATTGAGGATTATAACAATGTTTTGGCCAAGGCCATTGCTGGAGGGACTGGACAGATTCTTCAAATGCAGCAATACTTATACTAAACAGGTTTGCTTTTGATACCTCTAGTAATAATCCACCCATACTCCATTCTAAATACTTATGTTGTTTGGACTCTTCATTTTTTACAAAATAACTCTCAAGTATTTTTAGGTATATAAAAAGTTTAATCTAAAGAAATTAGGGAGGATCATTTGACTCACACCCGACATATTTTGATCTCATGTGATCTTTTTTATTAATTTGGGTTCGTGTTTATAGCGAAAAAATATCCGAATCGACATGATATAATAGTATAATATTATTCTAATTATTTAGAGATAATTGTTATAATTACTTTATCTCTATATTTTTCAGTTATCTCTATGTTTTGTCGAATAAAAATAGTATAATTATTATGAGGGTTATATTTTGATACACAAGCTGTGTAAAATAAATTATAAAACCTATAAAATCTAAAACCTAAATTCATAACCCTAGCACCCTAAAACCTAAACCTTAATCCCTAAACCTTAAATTCTAACCACAAATCATAAATTCTACGCCATATACACTAAACCCCTAAATCCTAAACCTAACCTAAAACCCTAAACCCTAAAATTAAAAGACTTGTGTAAACTTTAGTTTTCACAAGCTTGTGTATCAAAGTATTTTCCTTACTATAATGTCCACTCTTTATATATTTTTCAGTTATCTTCCTATTTTACCGAATAAAAATGGGAAAAAAATTATTTGTGTCAGATTGGGTTGGGTCAAGTCGAAATTAAGTTTTTACCCTAAAATCTGAGTCGGGTGAAGCATTATATAATGCCGGGTCTAGTTTGTATGAAGGCTTTGAATTTTTGAGTCGAATAAGGGTCGGTCAAAAACTCAGTCCAACCCAACCCATGAATATCCCTAAAAAAAACCCTAAGAAAACATTCATTGCAAAGATTAGTCAATCTTTGAGCTTCCCATGGTTAGTGGATCTAAAGAAGGAAAAAAAAAACAGGTTAAGAAGGAGGAGAAACCATATTAATGCAAGCTCCAACAGCAAGCAATCATGGTTACAAAAGCAACAGGACCATAAGAAAGACCAGTGGAGTCAACAAAAACCTCAAACGGTATCCCAAGACATGATTTCTGTTTTATGTTCTCCATGTTATCATGTCATTAAAGTCAAAAGTTATTGACTCTGGGGTCTGTGTGTAGTGTGAGAAAGCTGTCGAAAATGACTGAAAATATGAGCAAAGCAATGGTGGGGATGGTTGGTGCGGCTGGTGGAACAGTCATGGCTCCCTTGGTTCACTCCAAACCTGGCAAAGGTTTCCTATCCATGGTCCCTGGACAAGTTCTTTTAGCTTCCCTTGGTGCTGTTAGTGAGTATAACAAAAATCATGTATACATATATATTCAATACACTACCTTAATTTTAGTGTTTATGGATTCAATTTAGGGTTTAGGGGTTTATAATATAAAACTAAAAGTTTCTACAAGTGCCTTAATTTTAATGTTTATGGATTCAATTTAGGATTTAGGGGTTTATAATAAAAGAATAGTAGTTAGAAATTAGGGCTTAGAGGTTAGTCTTTAGTTTCTAGGGTAATATGATAAGAGATTTAGGTTTTGACTTATAAAATCTAATTCTAATAATAAAACCATGAATTCTAAATCCCTAAATCTAAACTCATAAACTACTATACTAAATCCTTACACCCTAAAACTAAGACACTTATAAAAACTAAAAACTAAAAGTTTTCACTATTAGTGTATGAAATAATTACCCTATATGCATTACGATTTTTGGCGGGTTTTATTAAAATTGTGACATAATCGCAAATTCTTCGTGTCGTGTTTGGCAAACAAGGTTTTAGATGCAGCTGAAGCTGCAGAGAAGCAAGCTTTCTCTACAACATCATCTGCAGCAACCAGAATGATGACTGATAGGTAATAATAATATATATGTGTGACCCCAAGAGGCTATGTTTTCATGTTATGGTTGAAGATTGTGTGTTTACGGATGTTTTGGTTTAGAGATCTGATTTGACTCGACTCGTATTAACGATTGCAGGTTCGGGGAAAGGGCTGGCTAGGCTACTGAAGATGTGCTAGCAAGTGCAGGGCATTGTGCAAGTGCTGCTTGGAATATATTCAAGATAAGGAAGGCAATGACTCCTAGAAACACTGCCACTTCTGGATTATTCAACAATGTGTCCAACTATAAGACCAGGAAATCTTATTAGACTCTTTGTATTCGACTCATTCCCATCATCTGCAAACAAAAAAAGAGATGGTTTAAAAAAAATTATATATAAATTATGTTTTCAATTTACCATAAAAACATGTCAAAAAATAATCATTGCACTCATAAAATACTGAATACTAAATGAACCCAAACTAATAAGTGTCAGAGAATCAACACAACTTGAATCAGATGGTTAAAGACTTCTATTGACATTCAATCCTTTTTTTAAGTCTTAAATTCTAGTCTCAATATGAGCAATTCCCCGTTCCCCTAACCCTTGGTAGAAACTATTCAAAACAACATAATAATAAGTATCAGAGAACAATTGGAACTGTTGCGTCCTTTTACTATTTCGATCTTAATTTGTAATAATTAAATTTTCAGTTCATCAAAGAACACATAATTGTCCAATTTTTTGTATGAAAACTAATATATAACCCATTGATTAACTAATTTAAATCATGTATTGTAGAGGCGGAATCCTCCCCACTCGATTTAGCTGCATGGAACTCTTGGTAACTCTTGACATTGTTTAAATAATTTAGTGTCTCATCGTACTAGATCAACTAGTTATTATACGTAACCTTAAATATAGATCAACTCTTTCCACCATTGCAATTTAGCCACCATTCAACTTGATGTAGCAAATGGAGAGCCCCCAAAGGTCAAGACCTCAGAATCTGTCACTCATTAACCGGCGATTACAATCTTAAAGTCCAACTGTGCTGAACCCCATGTCAAGGCAAAGCCTTGAATGCAGCTGATCTACCATTGTTTAATGGTTGCAAATTGATACACCCAAATCCATATGTTTATCAATCAAACACAGACGTACCTTAAAAGGATTTACCAACCTCAGCTTTCAACCTCCAACCCCTACCCCCTTGACTTTTAATACCACTTCCACATGCTTCTCTTATATTCCACATTCAACTTGTTTTCCTCTATTCTAATTAAGACCATAGATGGACTCAAAGGGGACAACCGCCTCGCTAAAAATTTAAATTTTATATATAATTTAGAATAGTTTTATATATTTTTTATTAAAAATCTATTTTCAACCTTCTTAGAATTTTATAAGTTCGTCTCTTTAACATAAAACCTGCCGTCCGTCCCTGATTAAGACTAAACCTTCTTCGATTCACCTGTCAATGACTGCTATGTGTCCACCTATGAACGGCGATAACAATAAATATAAAAGAGAATTTGACTTCTTTTAAGAGAGTCGTTTTCTCCGATTTTCATACTCTTTATATCTTAATCCAACGACTCTCCATACAATCTAATCGGATGAATCGTCGTGAACATCGTCTCCTATTCATATCATCAACAATATTAATTATATTATAAAATTAGAATAAATAAATAAATAATTTTATTTTTAAAATATTAAAAGATCAATCCCGAATAGCTGCATGGATGGGTGAGGTCGAGACCCCATGCTCACCGACTCCGCCGCATGTAGAATGTTGCAAACCACGCAATTCATTGTTAAATAAATTAGTAAAGTTAGAAGAAAAAAAAAAACAGATAAGTTAAAATTGATTGAGCGGGTTTAGTTATTATTTTTAAGAGATTTGAGTTCGAATAATTTATTTGTACGATTTATATGTTCGAAAGATTAATAGGAAAGATAAGATATTATCATATAGTCACACTAAAATACTTAATATATATATATGTTAAATTCAGTTTTTTTGTTAGAATTATTTAATGTGTTATTAGTTATAAATAATTTAATTTATTATAAATAAAAATGAATGATATAATTTAATTAAATTAAAAGTTTGTGATTGAAATGAAAATAAAAATAAAATAAAATGATTTAATATGTAATTTCCTACCTTTTGGATGGTCAAATTTGCCATCCCCACACCTTTATAAATACAACACAAGATGCTCTTTAAACTTATTTGCTAAGCCTCTACGAAAACAACACTAAAAAGAAAAGCTCCCTCTTTTATTTTTCTAATGGCCGCCTGCTCAACCAAATACCACGTTGTCGTCTCCGGCAATAACACCGTTTCGGTTTCTATCGATCAACGATATTTCGACCTCGACAATGCCATGATGATGCCGCAGAATCCCGAAGCCACGCCTCATACGGTCACCCGTTTGGTTTCCGACATGCCGACGGTCGATTACGCAACCGGGAATTGCTCGATTTGCATGGAGAATTTCTGGCCGTCCGAGGGGTCAAGTGCTTCGAGGCAAGTCCCGTGCGGCCATGTTTATCACCATGTTTGTATTACCGATTGGCTCTTGAATGCCAACAGCTACTCTTGCCCTCTTTGCCGTCATCAAATTTCCCCGCCGTAGCTTCTTCCGTCCTGGTTGTTTATTTCTTTCTCCGGTGACGGAATTACTATAAATATATATATTTCAATGTTTATTTGTTTCGTTTATTGCATCGACATATTTGATGAGTTTAAGATTTGTAAAAGTCATTGGTAGTTGCCGACCGATAGAAACAAACTAGTAAGAAGGAAGAAAGTGTGTAAGAGAAAGATAGAATAGTGCTTTTTATTAAATAGAGAAAGGCGAGGGCGAGGGAGGGTGTGTCCGTAAATTTTAAAATTTGTTTAAAAATTTAAAATGTTAGATTTTTTTTAATAATATTTTAGATAAATTTTTTTACAATTTTTGATAAATTTCAAAATTTATTTTCGTAAATATTAAAATTTATCAAAAATCACGAAAAAACGTATTTACAAAATTTAGATGGTTTTTTATAGAAGTACTACATCGACAGTTATGACTTGGGTGTAATAATTCTATAATAAGGTGTTAACAATAATATCGAGATTTAATTCGATTGTTATTATTGTTATGACAAAAATTTAAAAGGTGAATTTTTTTCACCTTTATCATATATAAAAAATCTAATTATATTTGCCCTCTATCACATCTTATTTTTTATCAACCGATTATTCTGTTTGTGCACCACTTCTCAGAGATTTGAACTTAAATTTGTTCAAATGCTCAAATTATGCATCTATTAAAGGTTTTCTTAAAGAAAATGATATATATTGGTATTTATATTTTTTATTAAATAAAGAGGTATTTATAGTCCTAAAAAAATGTCAAGATCAAATTCATACAAGTTGAGGCAACATAAACATCCTTGATCACTCGACTACTTAGGCTATGTTTGGTAAACGACTTTTTGAGCTAAACTTAGAGGTTTGAAGCATTTTTAGAGGTTTGATCAATCAAATTCACTAATTAGGATGTTTGGTAAATAGCGGATTGATGTGAAACCTCTTATTTTTAAAAAGCTCTTTTTAGGAACTTTTTGAGTTAGAATTTTAGATAAAAGACTTGTAAAGACTATTTTATCCTTGATAATTATAAAAAATCTCTAAATAAAATAAATTTGAATAACTAATAAAATTAAAAAAATAATCCCATAAATAAGAAATTAAATTAATAAATAAATATAAATTTAATAATTAATAGAATTATATTCAAAATATAATTTCATAAAAAAATAATATATACGTCTAAATTTAATAATTAATAAAATTATATTCAAAATATAATTTCATAAATAAAATATTAATATATACATATAAATTTAATAAGTATTAAAATTATATTAAAATATAATTTCACAAATAAAAAATTAATATGTACATCCTTCATATATGCTCAATAATGATATTAAAAAATAATTTTTATAATCTAATTAATATTTATAGATAAAAAATATTAATAACTAATAAATTATTCAAACAAGTATCAAAACTAATAATGTCTTTATATGTCATTTTGTTTGTTCAAATAATCAAACAACTATCAACTATCAGTTAATTTTACCAAACAGTTTTATACAATCAACTAATGTAATCCGCTAGTCAAATCAGCTAATGCTATTAGCTATCCGCTATCAGCTAATGTAATCTGTCATCCGCTAATTGCCAAACAAAGCCTTAGTGAATCTCATATCAGTATCTTTTAGTGTATTGTATGAGATTTATTAATAATTTTTTTTTAAATATTTAATATATGCATATGAAGTTACTTGCAATTGTAAAAAAGAGATTAAATAAAATTTAAATATAAAATACGTATAATTTATTCAGCATACTTATCAATAAACTTCACAAATGCAATCATCATTCGATAAATCCAAAATAACCAAAGAAAATAGAGTTAAATATATGATCATTTAACTTTTTCTCCAATGTTTTTTATGCATCAATACGTGGCATATTGTTTTGGCTGGTACGACCAGAGTTGAGTAAAATGAGTCATTAAGATTTATATAAACTGAAATTTTTATCAATATAAAATAAAATATTCGAAAGGGGGCAAATGTTAAGTGCATTATTATTAGGGACGGAGCTAAAATTTAGAGTGGAGAGTAAAATATAAATATTTAAAAGGGTAAATTCATAAATAAATCAAATTTAGCTCCTTCCCTGATTGTTATACACTTGAATCATAGAAGAGTCCAAACTTCACACATCTGATTCTCCTCACCCAGGTTTGATTCTCCTCTCCCTTTAATGTCTTCAATTTGTTTTTTTTAATCAGATAGTGATATTTGTCACCATCTGAATGGAGGAAAAATATTAGATTATTTATGATTAAAATAAGACTAAATTAAAAGGGTTTCTAAATAATGAGGGTTAGATTTATTAATTTTTTTAATTAGGACTAAATTAATTGAATGTGTAAATTTGAAAGAGTAAATGTAGAATTTATAAATTTTCGTAACTGTCACTTCACCCACTTAGCAAAATTAATGGCCCAATGATCATTTTATAACAAATATTAAAGTTTAATGCTCATTAAATAACTTTTGAAAGTTTGGTGTTTATTTTATATATTTTGAGATAATTTAGTGGCCATTATGTACTTTATCCAAAATACTATTCGAAATTTTGGATTGTGTTTCAGGTTTATTAGATGGAAAACAAAATCCTTACATAAAACTGGCATAATGCAAAAAAAATATCCTTTAACTTTTGATTAAATAGTCATTTTGGGCACTATTCTTCTTTTGAACCAATTTAACCTCTAATGTTTTATTTTGGGTCAAAATGACCCCTTTAAGGATGAAAATCGTTAGTCAACTAACGATAAATAATTTAAAATAGCGTGACAAGCCTACATGGTAGTGCACGCCACGATAGCAGTGTCATATCGACAAATATATTGGTTTTACATAATGACAAATCAGTCAAAAAATATTTTATAAAATTGTATAAATTACTCGAATATAAAATATTTTTTTTTCTAACACGTCATTCTGTCAAGTCATTTCAAGTTGCTTATCGTCAGTTGACTAACAATTTTCATCCGCAGAGGGGCCATTTTGACCCAAAATAAAACGTTGAGTGTTAAATTGGTTTAGAAAAATAATAGGAGCCAAAATAACTATTCAATCAAATATTAGGGACATTTTTTTTAGCTTTATGCCTATAAAATTCGCCAATAAATACTACTAGATTATATAAAAGAAAAACTTAAATTCTAGTCATTTAATATTTTTTGAACACTTTAATTAAAAAATAAAACATGCTATTAACTGAAAATTTGTCTTTCGAATTTTTTTTATAATCTCAATCCAGTTTATGCTACGGCGTTGAATAAGTTGATAGAAAATTTAATTACACTATAAGTTCTTAAATTATTAATTTTCTTGTAACAATAATATATATTATGTAATAATATAATACGATATAAACTATAATTTGAGGATAGAATTGAAATATTTAAAAGTTTATGGACTATTTTAGACATGCTTTGGGAGAATAAGATCTAGGGGCTAGGCCTAGTCATTTACTGGCTTCATTCTAACGACACCGTTCCAAGCGGGGAGCAAAACGGCGTCGTGTGTATTATCTTGCATAATAAAATTCTATTGAATGCACCAGAAAACCAAAACTATTTTCCGCAGCACGAGCGGTCGCCGGAAGCTGCTTGCGTCTCCGCCTCCCAGAAAAAATAAAATAAAATGCAGAACCAAATCAAACCACCTCCAGAAGCGGGCCGAGATGATCAAACGGTGGAGATGGATTTATCCTCCATCACCTCCCTCGATTTCACCTGCTACCAGCTCCGCGATCTCGACTCGGTGGAATTGCCGCCAAATCTCACCGAGTTGGACCTGACAACGAACCGCTTATCGAGTTTGGACCCTCGGATTGCGAATCTCGTTAATCTCAAAACGCTCTCTTTTCGGCAGAATCTCTTAAACGACGCTGCCATCGAGCCGATCTCTCACTGGGACTCGCTATCCGGCCTTGAGGTAATCTTATTCATTTTCTTCAATTTAATTGGAACTTCGTTAGAATATAATTTATATACCTCGGGTGAATTTAGATTTTTTTAATGCACAACTTCACGTTTATATGAACTAATTACGCTTGAATGTCTGTTTTATTTTGATTATTTACTTGTTTTTTAATAAAATGTTTGGAATTGTTCTTTTACAATTTGCTTTATAGCAGCTTTCTAGAAATAAAAGGCAGCTAAATAAAAATGAAAGAATAAGAGCCTTGTTGAATAGCTTGGGTTTATTTCCTTTTTTGTGCAGGAGTTAATTTATAGGGATAATAAACTGACGAAAATACCAGATGTTGGTGTGTTCAAGAAGCTCTTGGTCTTTGATGTTTCCTTCAATGAAATCACTTCGATGCAAGGACTGTCGAAGGCCTCCAGCACAATCAAGGAACTCTATGTCTCCAAAAATGAAGTTACTAAGATTGAGGAGATTGACCACTTGCATGAGTTGCAAATTCTTGAACTTGGTTCGAACAGGCTACGGGTTAGCTTTTAAGTTTTCTCGAGTAGATTGGAATTTTTTGTTTCATGGCATAATCTTTGTCGGTTTTTGTTTCGTTGTTGGAGTAAATGATAGGATTGGTTAGTTATCTTTTTAGTAATTTTTCTAGCATGGTCTAATTTGTGAATTTCTTTCTTGGATCGTGATATCATAGGCAATGGAAAATTTGCAAAATTTCACAAAGTTACAAGAACTTTGGCTTGGAAGGAATCGAATCAAAGTGATAAACGTTTGTGGGCTTAGTTGCATCAAGAAGATAAGCTTGCAAAGTAACCGGTTAACTTCTATGATAGGGTTGGAGGTAATGCAATTTAAAAATGTAGGTTCTCATAAAGATTTTTGTATTTCATAACATTTGGTTGAGGTTTTTCTTTTGGATTTTTTGTTTTTCAAGGAATGCATTGCCCTAGAAGAAATATACCTGAGCCACAATGGTATTGCAAAAATGGAAGGCCTATCAAAACTGGTCAACCTCCGAGTATTAGATGTTTCAACAAATAAGTTAACATCAATTGATGACATTCAGAACTTAACAAAGTATTTTCCCCTTCTCTCTGTGTGTCTAGGGATCTTATCCCATCATAAGCTGTTGAATAATTGTCTGCAGGTTGGAAGACTTATGGCTCAATGACAACAAAATAGAATCACTTGATGGCTTAGCTGAGGCTGTTTCCGGTTCGAGAGAAAAGCTCACCACTATCTACCTTGAAAACAATCCATGTGTATGATTCACAACTTGCAGACTTTAGAGACTATAGCTTTTGTTGTTTTTAAATGATTGCGGCATCCTAATGTTTCAAATGTTTTCTTGTGGCTAGTTGGTTGAGTATCTTGATATGTCTGGTTCTCTATCTGGTTCAAAGTCATCGTTGGAACATGATTCATTCTCAATCTGTATGCTACGGAGCTTTGCTTTCTTGTCGTGGTTTCCTGATTTCATATTCATAATCTTCTCAATTATGTTTCCTAAATTAATATTTGAGTCACTAATTACTGACATGGATTGCCTTTGGTGCGTACTGTTTCATCGCATCCATCTAAAGTTCATCCTTGGCTTCTTGAGTTCACTTTAGCTATAGAGTTTTGTTATCGGTCTTTTATGTGCGCACTTGGTGATCAATTTTGTCGACGTTTCGTAATCTCCTCGACTGGCTTAGTATTCATTCTTCTATCCTAATCTTCTCATATGTGATCAATCTTACTTTTTTATTGCAGGCAAAGTCTCCCAACTACAATGCTACCTTGAAACAAATTTTCCCCAATATTGAGCAAATTGATTCTGAAGTATTTGCTTAGATGTTTTGGACGTTCTGGACTGTTTTAGTTATAAATTCGCAACCATGTCGGTTGGAGTTGCTGAGTTTGCACATTTCACTGTATGAAAACAGGCTTCTGAAAGAGATCCCTAATTCTTTATAGGGGATGAGGGTCAGGCTTGCTTAATCATTGCTTTGAACATTCTAAATTCTTGAATTGTAACCTCCTTTCAACCTTCATTTTAATTAATATATTTCAAGATCTTTATCTTGCAAACAGGAATGTATAGTCCTGAAAATTCACATACGATGCATGATCAAACATCTTCACTAGTTGAAGATAGTTAACAAAAGGCATGGGAACATCGTACCAAGTTACTTGTAGTTTCAAAATCGAAGATGCTTAGGTTTAAGGGCGAGCGAAACTCGATTTGAAAAAATCGAATTTTTTGACTCAACTTGAATCGTAATTTTATAAACTTCGACTTAGACTCAAAAAAAATCGAATAAAATTTGAGTTATAAAATAAAATTAGTTGTAAAATAAAACGAGTTATAAAATAAAAATTTAAATAACTCGAAATTTTTAATAGCATACCACATATGGTTATAAAAAAATGGTTTTTATTAGAACCAATTAATATAATAACATACAACTAACTCAAATTTTACAAATTTGACTCGACTCGAAAAATTTTCAAATAAAATTTAAGTTATAAAATAAGATTCTTGAGTTGACTGACTCGAAATTATCAAATATTTGCATGTGCTAGAACGGCTACCTTTTAACAATAAAGAACTGAACATGAAAATGCAAGTTCCATGAGTGGATGGGATGATAAGATCTTTAATTTTAGCATAGCATAGCATAAGAGAAATATGATTATTTAGAGTCTACACAAGGTACAATAAAGCAACATTCCACGTAATAAAGGTAATAAAAAGATAATATCTCACCTCAGATAGTCAAGGATAAAGATTTCACTCGGCAAGAAAGGCGTTCAAATTAACGAGATCACAGCCATGTTGTATCAATGTCCTCTTTCGAAACCAATGCGAGATCTACTAGAGCCTCCTTCATAGCCGTCTCGCATGGAAGAGCCTGCGCTCGCTTTCATTGTTCCTCCAGAACCCACTTTGTCCATTGCTTTCTTGCCCTTCTTGACCTCTGTCAAGAACTGATCAAGACCAAATGGATCAGCTTCTTCAACTTCCTTCTCAAACTCAAGCGGCTTGTCTCTTGGACCACTCTTCTCGGAAGTGCCGGTAAATCCCTTGTCGGGTTTAAACCTCTCGGTTTTCATTAACTTCTCTAACTGCTCATCTGCCCCACCATACATGTCCGAATCCATGTCTTTCTTTGGCTTGTAGAGTGTCGACAGAGTAGGTTGCGCTGTGAATAGACCTTTGTCGTAGATGTTGTATTGATCATCCGTTGCAAATCCAGAATCCATTCCTTTCTCCTGGTTGAATAACCTTTGATCATACATTACTTCACCTCTTCCGGCACCAGTAGAAGCCATACCGAGAGCAACTTTTTCACTAATATCTCTGTCCCGATCTCTTGTGATCTTACTCTTTTTACCCATGGCAGCATCTTTGGCCTCCAGCCTTCTCTCTCTCTCCCTTTCTCTACGACGCTCTTCACGTATTTTCTCCCTCTGCAACCGCTCCTCCCTTTCTTCCTTTGATTCCTTTGGCATATCCCTTTCTCTTTCTCTTTCCCTCACTGGCTCATAATCCATTCTTGAATCAGTGTCCATGGCACTTCTGTCGGATGACATTGGAACAGCAGCTGATGGTGCCACGGTCCCAGTTCTCTCGGAACGAGCTTTAGCAGCTAAAGCTCGCAACTCCTGCTCCTTCCTTTCCTTCTCCTTCATCATCATCTCTTTCTGCACCTTTGATCTCATTGCCACAGCTTCTCTAGCCTTCTGTTCTGCAACATACAAAGCCTCAGACAGCTTAGCAAAGTTATCATTAATCTGAACCTCCTGTAAACCTCTTCCATCAGCCGCAAGACGCTTATCCAGTGGGATTGTATACCCTTTAGGATTCTTCCAGTTCGAAATACAAGGTGGAATTTTCCAATCCTGCTGATCCTTCACCGTCACCGGCCGTGGAGGGGAATGCATCACTGGTACCGGTGGAGACCCCGAAGCCTTAGGAACCCTCTTATGCTTAAACTTTGGAGGCTCAAGAGGATCAACAGGCATCTCAACCATTCTAATTATCCTCTCCTTAGCACCAGAATTAAATGCAGCTGATTGCTGTGAAGGCTTATACTTAATATACTTCGAATCCGAAGATTGTTTTGGAACATTCTTTGGCTGTGCAGCACTCAATCTCACATTTACAATCTTCTCTAAAGCCGCCTTAGTTTCTTGCATCGTTTCTTCAATCTCTTTTTGCACCTCCTCCTCTTCCTCCCCCTCTTCACCACCCTCTTCCTCATTCCTCAGAATCTTCGGAATCAAATCCTTATGCTGCGAATAAACAATCTTCTTCGCATTCTCGTTCTGCTTCACAATCGCATCATAAGCCAAGTTCCCATGAGCATCAACAGTCACCGGAAGAATCTTCGATCCAGGTTTTGCCCCTTTCGCCCTTCCCATATCAAGAGGGTATTGAGCGATATGAATCTCAGGGAAAGCACCTCCATCTCCAAAGTCTTCAACTTTTCTAGGAACAAACCCGGCGCGCTTCAAGTAAGGCGGTACGGGCTTCGCCTTTATGGCCATGGATTTCTCTTCCTCCGACGTATTACTGAACCGTTGTTTAAACCACGGATCGTTCGCGTGGTCATAATACGTCGACGTAGCGTTTTTCGCTTCAGGTAAAAGCTCCTTCAAAGCCGCCATGGCGGATCCAAATCTACAAGTTCTCTACCTATCAAAAAACATAATTTAAGCGAAACAAAAACCCTAATCTTACTTAAGTAAACGATTTAGAAAGCGAATAACAGAAAAAATGAACGAGAAACAAGGGAACCCTAATTAGAAACAAAAAGAAGATAAATACCTGGAAAAGGCCTTGAATCAATTAGGCTGACGAATTTGATAGAAATCGGGCTGAGCAGCAGCTAGCTATATCGATAGTCGGCTGTAAAAAAGTTGAAATTCAGGTAGGGTTATGAATGGGGTAAGCTCGGGAGGAAAAAATATCCGAAGAGATAAAGACTTAAGACGGCGCGTTTTAAAAGCTTTGAAGAGATATGATGCATTGTTTTATTTAAATGAGACATCCGACAAATTGCAATTTTTAGCCATTGAAGATCATTCTTTTAATGTTTAATAATTGTAGAGAGAAGTGTCCGAGCGGATTAATTGGAAAGGAGAATGATGATCTCTTTAGAAACATGTGTTCGAGTAATTTTATTTAAAAATATAGTATATACGAGTTTTATTAAGAGATAAAAAAAAAGTTAATCGTATAATTTATCTCTAGACTATGACTTTTATTCTGAATAATTTTTAAAATTTTGAATATGTTAATTTCATCTCTAAACTATGACATCATTCTAAATTAGTCCATCAATTTTTGAATGTTTTAATTTCATACCCATATTTTAAATTAGTCCCCTAAACTTTTGAAAGTTTTAATTTCATCATCAAATTATCATTTATGTCGCATCATATTATTACATAATACACATCAATGTTTACATGAAAATTAACAATTTTATTAACACGAGATGTGATTAGTAGATGTTGATAATTTGGGGATGGAATTAGAATCTTCAAAAGTTTAAGAACCATTTTAGAACGAGAATCATAGTTTTGGGATGAAATTAAAATCTTCAAAAGTTTGAGGACTAATTTAGAACAAAAACCATAGTTTGAGGATGAAATTAAAACGTCCAAAAGTTTAATGACTAATTTAAAACAAGGAACATAATATAGGAACGTGTGGTGCAATAAATTCCTGAAAAAATGAACAGATACTAAACAAAACCTAATGGTTACTTAAATTCTCACTCATAATGCAAATGATCAACACTCTCAATTACACATTTACAAAGTTTCTAACTAAACATATATGTGATGAAATAATAAAACTCACACATTTACAATGTTCTTTTTATAAATATATCATCGTTCTTGTAGAAGAGTAGTCTAAGAATGAAATGAAATATTTTTTTGATGACCTTTGATTAAATTTTTCCAAATAAATGCTTAACACCAGTAAAACACTGTCCACAAACACTAACAAGGAAAATAAATTTTAAGTCGAGATAAGTACAAAACAACCCAAGAATTATATATATTGACATTTTTATAAGGATTCCATGTATTAATTTGGAAATAAAAAGTTACTACAGGTGTCTTAATTTTAAAATTTAGAGTTTATGATTTCATATTAATATTTAGGGCTTAGGGTTTAAAGAATTAAGATTTAAGGTTTATAGTTTAGAGGTCTGGGTTTAGGTTTTAGGACAATATGGTAAGGATATAAGTTCTAACATATAAACTCTAAAATTTAAATCTATAAACTTGAACTTATAGATCATAAATCATAAAACTAACGTGCTTGTAAAAGCTTATTATTTTTTTGTGCATGCTATAATTAGCTTTTTATAATTAAATATAGAGAAAAACTTCAATAGACAATAGTTTACGACCTTTTAGTTTTGGGGTTAAGGGTTTAGTTTAGGGGTTTGTATCGTAGGGTTTAGAATTTAAGGTTAGCATTTATAATTTATGGTTTAGAGTTTAAGGTTTGGGGTTTAGTTTTTTAGAGTTTATATTTAATTTTGATTTATAATAAAAATAGGCAAGCTTGTGTATTTTACACAGCCTGTGTATCAAATTTAAACCCTTAAATATAAATACTTATTTCATTCTAAATCAAATCCAAATGAAATGTATGTTCTTTCTTACTCCCACGAAAGAATCAAAATAGAAAGTCAAATAATGTCAAGACACGTGGCACAGCGCGTAGCACTTAACCAATTGGATCAAACAACAATGTCGTAAGGTCAAGGCTGGGATGACAATAGATCTTAAACCCGACTCGAATACGTAGATTTAGATTCGTTTTATAAGGTTTGGAATTTAAAATTTTAGACCCGACGAATTTGGGTTGAATCTAAATCCTTTGATCTGGATCTGGACTCATTTATCCATTTATAGAAAAATGCATCTTAATTTTAATATTTAAATTTATAAATATTATCTTCATTAAACAAAATTTTCTCTTTGGTTGGTCGTTGTTTGTTTTAAGATGATGATTTAAGTAGTGATAAAGACTAACACTCTAAGAGGTAAAAGTGCGGTACTCGGCTTGCGACAATAGAATTCATGATCTACATTTTTTAATGTTTGTGTTATTCAAAAGACATTTATGTAATTGAGTTGGAGTTTGTTTTGAGACTTTAGTTTATCATTTTTTATTATGTTACTAGTTGTATTGAAATTAATTTTTCCTCCATTGGAGATGTGATGTGAAATTAGTCAATGACATTTTTATTACGTTAAAAAGTAGATCGAATGATCTTTTTTTAATAGACTCATTTTAGACCCGTTTTGGAACCAGATCCGTGAGATTCGTTGGATCTGGATCTAGGTCTCAATTTTCTAGACTCGCGAATCCGGGGCAGGTCTGGATCCATGATGTGAAAATGAGTCTGGATCTGAATCCAATTGGATCCGGTCCAGATCTGGCCCGTTGCCATCCCTAGTCAAGGCTTAACCGTCAAATAAGTGCCTAAACTATATTTTTTTAGTTAGGTGTCTAAATTTTCTTTTAAGGCAAATAGGTTCCTAATGTTTTTAATGTTACTCAAATGTGTCCCGCCATTATTGTCCGCTAACTTTTACCATAATTTTTATCGTTATCTGACACATATATTATTTTTAAATTTCTGAAAATATATTTAAAAATAAATAAAAATTAATAAAATAAAATAATCTCAATTTTCACAAAATAGCCTAAAATTTTAACATCCCCAACACCCCAAAAACTAAATCATGATTTTCTTTGATTTCGCCGTCGATTGCCACGCGTCATTTATCACATCTGTCATTAGACCATCACGACCATTTATCTGATCACCTCGTCATTGAAAATCGACATGCGCTGTTTAAAATGTTGAAATCGTCAAATGGTTTATTCGAATAACTTATGACGAATGGTGATATAATGGACGATGAACGGTATGTGAGTCGTTTGGTGAGGAGATGATGTCTCATTCAATGGTCAAAAACTCGACCAATGCCGATAGGAGTAGCCATATTTGAGTGTTAAAGATTTGGGGACTATTTGAAAATTTTAGAATATTTTAAAGATTCTGATTTATTTTTAAAAAAATAATATTTAAAAAATATTTAATATTATTAAGTGTTAGATTTTAATTGTAAAACGAAAAAATTAACATACCAAATTTTAAATAAATAATAAAATAAAATATTATATATCTATTTAGCCTAAAATATAATTTTGGCACTAACTTAAAAAAAAAAAAAAAGTATAGTTTAGACCGACGGTTAAACCGAAGGTCAAAATACCAAATTCTTACTCATTTTGGGACAGTTTCTTTAGCATCCGCTCGGTGTCTCCTCTTGCAAAGTCTTCTTCTTCTTCAGTCTACTCAAACATAGACACACGCAGACCTAGAAAAAAGGTAAACACCGTCAATGGCGGCTCCAGAGACATCAATCGCCGCTGTTCCAACGCTGTACACCAACAACGCCTTGAGAAATGCTTTCGGCGGCGTTCTCGCTTTCTTCATCCTCCTCCTTATCGGTGTTATGGCTTTCTCGATCCGTCTATTCTCCGTAAGATCTCTCATTCCTTGCGCTTCATGAATCATCTAGATCCGATCTGTGATATGCTTTTCAAATTAGTGAAATCCAGCTGAAGATTGACACTTTTTTTCTATTTAATTGATTTCCTAATTTGAATCTTCTGTTTGGATGATGGAAAAGTAGGAGGAATTGGAGGAAAAAAGAAATGATATTCTTTTTTTTTTTTTTTTTTTGCACATGAGCTGCTTAATTATTTGAAAGTCTTGTGCACTTTTATGTTTTCAGGTTATAAAATACGAGAGTGTTATTCACGAGTTCGATCCTTACTTTAATTATAGAGTCACTCAGGTTAGTTGATTCAAGTCTCTCTCATTTACAAATTTT